>JBCJKE010490081.1:0-13050 GCA_039654525.1 Melibe bucephala | reverse complement strand
GCTGGTTTATTGCCCATTCTACTTCTCTTCGTAGGGGTGGTAGTTCATCTCCATTTGGTTCCATCATTGGCATTGTGCAAACACAATGCCAACACACAATTTCCAATATAAATTATAAATATTGACATTGACATGCTTTGGCTGATCCCTTCTTTCTTTCTCTTTATTTTATTGCTACTGAATAAATTTGATCCTCTGTTCGATATTGAAGCACTCCTCCCTCTCATTTTTATTTGATATTATATCACAACACGTCGATGGTCAAACTAGCGAGGCAACATGAGCATGAAACATATGTTAGCCCGAAACAACAGTTGGGAATAGACACCTCATTGTCAATGTTGTCTGTTATTAGAATCTATAATACATGTACTGATAGGCCTAGATCTAGATCTACTAGAAATCAATAATGTGAATTGAGCATAAGAAGCTCATATTGAAGGGAAACCACTACCACAAACATGATCTGGATTTTGTATTATAACGTATATTTTACTGACATATTATCATATTGCCGTTCTTCACCTGTTAGTCTACCGACTTTGAGGCCTTGGCTGCGTTTCTGATGTCTCTTGTCAGGATCCTCAAAGGTTGAGGACTCTAAGTCTTTTGTCGTTTTATTGTTAAAGATGGTGATTTTAATCTGTTCAAGTTGTCATTTAAGTGTGATCAGAAGAGTTAAAATAATAGGTAGTCCCGGAAATCTATTCTCATTTTGATTTTTAACCAAATATCATATTGATCTTTATTTTGTACACATTTATGATGTAGTGAAGTGTATAATTAGGATGCAGGCCTGGGCCTTGAATGCATTATCTTTGTCATAGATCATGAGTAAGGGTTCCTCCTGACTAAGGCCCTGCAACGAATGCAATAGTAATAAAAATAAGAAGAATATATATGTCGTTGAGGGGAATGCTCAGTTGAAATAATTTTAGCAAGGAGGGCCTAAAAAGGTAGAAAATGAATTACGATAATTATGATTAGCCTTCTCTTCATAAATGTGTGAGTGAAATGAATGGGTGAATGATGGAAGTAATGAATGGAAAAGACGCAATAATTGTTGTTGGCTTTTAACATCTCACCTATCTATATCTATACCAGGATTGACAATCGATGCCAATCTCTTTTAAAAAATCTTATATCTATAAAATTTAACTTTTGTTGTGTGAAATGTTGGTCCCTATTCACAGAAAATTCTACAGTAGAATCCTGATAACACGAACTTCAAGGGACCAACGAAACTGGTTCGTGTTATAAAGAATTTGTGTTAAGAGAATTTAGGAAAATTAAGGAAAATAATATGTACCGATTAGTTGATCGAAATCGAAGTGTGTTGATGGAATAAACTATGCTGCTATGATGTAAGCAAATCAACCCGACACGAGCTCAGTCCACTGTGGTCGGCCAAAGAAGAAAGGAGAGGCGGGTGTGTCGTGAAAATGGAAAGAGGCGGGGTCGGGGGGGGGGGGGGTTTGCAAGCGGCAAACAATGGGGTGACCAGTGGAGGCTGGGGCTACCTATACAGAGGTTTCCTATGGAGGAGGGCATCATCAACACACTCAGTGACATGCGATGGGAACACAATGCCTTGCGGTAGGGGGACATGCCTACGTACGGCACGGCAAGCCTTACGGCTACGGCACAGTGTGTGGTCAACTGCCTCATAGAAATCTCCTACTCTAGGAGGCAGTGGTGTATGATGCGCTTGTGTACCCTTCACCAACCCCTTGCCTTTTATGTGCAGAGGCGGTTTTTTACATGCACGGCGCGTGGCTTTCATAGATCCGAAGATTTGTTGGTGCAAGAAAAGGTAGGAAATCTCGGAAAAGTTTACGTGAAGCGCCGGTTTCAGTTCGTGTAAACAAGATCTAGTAAAATTTGAGTTCGTGTTTTAGAATGTTGCATTAGTTGAATAAAGAAGGAAAAAAGTCGGGGATTCGCGTCAGTTCATGTTAAAGGCCAAATTCATGTTAAAAGGGTTCGTGTTAAATGGATTCCACTATATAATAGATACTTAACAATGATTTTTGGGGGGTTTTTCTCTCCAGTTTTACACTTACCTTTCCTGTATTGTCTAAGTATTGCTAATCAATTCTAGTATCGAATATATGGAACATTGGCAATAAAAAAAATTATATTCGTGGTTTAAAAGTTTTTCATGCATCTGGCTGCCACTCAAATGCTTCTGTACATTTCAGATAGAGCTCTATGACCAGGCAAACTAGGAATTTTGGGATTATGACTTACTTGACTTAAATGCCTTTTGCCTCCTAGTCGTCAGACTGGGATGCCTTGGCTGCTTCTGATATGTTCTTCACCACTAGTTCCCATCTTCTGTTCTTTGCCAGAGCTGTGAATTGATTGAGATCTTTCTCTCACTTCAGCGTGAGGGGTGTGGTGATGTTGTTCACTTTTGTAATGTCGTTGTTGAGCACTATAGGCAGTGTGGTGATAGGATGTCCTGGAAACTTTTCATCTATATATCTATATTTTTGAATTAATGATTTTTTGAATTCTAGAATCTTGGAATTATATTGATGGAAATCTTTTGTGAGTTAAGTGTGAGGGTTTTAAATTACAGTACAGAGCAGATAGATCAACAACACTCATTTATATACTGAAATCACCGACCGCTGATATGAACATCAAAGTCCCTTTTTTAAAATTTTTTGGGGTTGGGAACAAGAGGAGAGAAGAGGAGGGGGGGGGGGGGAGAGAGAGAGACAGAGAGAGAGAGAGAACATATTGATTTTCTTATGCTGTCTATTACTTCTTCCAGGACCTTGATGCTAAGAAAGCAAGAGTAATGTCTTGGATAAAAACATTCATGAAGTGAAGAATGTCAAGTTTGTCTACATTTTCTTCTAAATCCACTGTCAAGCCCCCAGATAAAGGAAGCTTTCCTCTTGACCATGATGGTAAGAAAAGATACGGGCATCAATTCCTGAATCTTGTTTTTTTTTCTTCCTTTAATATTTCATTTATAGTGGTTGAAATCATTTTTTAAAAACTTATTTAAGTTATAATATGATTTAGATGGAGGTCACCATGATATATTGTCAGACTAAATTACAATGATGAAATACATGTACAACCTCAGTAGTCACCATCCTATAAACCAGCTTCTTATAACCCGATTCGCATAAAACATTTTTTCCTTTAACTTAAAAGTTTAAAACCCGTTCACTAAAATATCATCCACCATTTTATGCCACCTGGGGTGATTTCTATAATGTGCAGAACAAGTGTTTCTTCTATTTCCTGTTTTTGCCGAAAATGTTCAGGGTCTGAGAGACTATTTAGTTTGCGACCCAATTAGTTTGAGAGAGTTTCTGAAGGTCTTGTTTGGGTGTGGTAACAATTGATGAAAGAGTTCTACCTTTATGCTTTATGGCTCCTGATACAAAAAAGAAAAAAAATGACATCTTTCTGCTGGCTGTGATGTCCTGTCGTAAGATGTGCCTGAAAAGTCTCCATCTAGCTTCAAGCACAGTGAGCGTTATTGGATTCTCATCTGTCTTGACACAAAGAGATTCATTCATGACTACTTTTGGGTATCTGACACACATTCAAGAGGATCATTGACTCAATTTCATGGCCATAGACTTGTCTTTGTAAACTGTAGATTGATCCCCCGGCAAGGGGGCTATTACAGTAACCTTAAAGAAGAAGAAAAAGAAGTATCTGATGTTGGATCCTAATGTGGTTTTAGCAGTATTCTTTGTTACATTCATTTTATCCTATGACAGAGACTGCTCTACTACCAGATTGGCTTTTGTCACTGTAAAAGAAACAAAAATGAAATGTTTCACACACATTAAAAGATAAGATGACTTAGAAAAATTTGTTATGTATGCAAAAATAGATGGGAAACAAAGGAAGGGAAGACTGATGAAAAAATAGGAAGACAGTATCGAAGGATGGACATGAAGGATGGTGATACAATCTGCTAGTTTTAATAGTGCTTATGGGGTTTTTTTCTTCAGGAGAATGTAAAGAGTTCATGATCAAGTACATGCAATGCCTTAGAATCAACAAAAGAGAAGCCTCAAAATGTAGAGATGTTTGCAAGGATTACTTGAATTGCAGAATGGAAAAGTAAGTAAATTCATATTTACAAATCACCCAATAAATAAAATTAAAAAGAAAAGTCAATTTCCACATATCAAATTGCAGTTTTGCATCACTGCCTCGATGCAATTACAATTAGTGTTTACATACATGTATTTAGTTTTTAACATGGGAGCAAACTTTTCAGGGTTGGTCAAGATATCCTTGAGCCCTGTGATGTTTTTTTGGCTAATTTGATAGATAGTAGATGCAATGACTTAATTTGACACAATACGGCTTCCACCCGACTTTTCAGCCTCAGCAGACTTTTTGATATCTGTGCATAAATTTCTCCACTTTTAATTGCTGCTGTTACTTTTTTGATTTTAGTTATTCATTGAATTTCACTCAACAGAAGGTTATTATTCATCACTTTTGAGATTGCTGTTGTGTGTTTTGGAGTCCTTTTTGCTTTTTTTTTTTTATTATTATAATAATAGGCATGGTTACGACTGGACATCTTTTGTGGTTTGGTCCAAGATCAGTGAAAGTGAAAGAGAGTGTCCTGTCCTAATTCTTTGAAATTTCTGATTTATGTATCAAAATGTCTCTAAGTAGTTTCCATCTTGCTTCTAGTATTTGGAGAGAGACAGGAATTTTGTTTCTTTCAATAGGCCCACAGTGCCTTGTTGGAGACTAAGTGGGATATCTTATTCTAGAATGAATTATTATTCTTCAAATATAATATAAAAGCAGATGAAAATATTTTTCAAAAACATGTCAAAAGAAATCAGATATCAAACTTTCAAACCACTCTATGAATAATTGATGTACAACTTGCATTTTGCAACATTGTAAATCTTAGAGTTAACAGCACTGATTCCATGGTTATCTAGATCTAGTTTTTGATCAGTCTGAAACACGTACTGATGATATATTTTTTTGTGAATGACCAAGCAGACAGTAAACACAGGATGTTAAATTTGTAGACGTCTTTTGAAAGTTGAAAGTGCTAGCCATTGTTTTTTCTCACCAAAAAACAGGTTGATGATGTTTTGCTTTGAGTATTGGGCTTTCATTAAATTCATCAAACAGGTAATTGATCTGTAGTACAAGGAATGGTATACAGTGCAACTTATCTATAACGACATCGTCGGGACTAGAAAAAAATGCTGTAATACAGAAATGTCGCTACAGTGAGAGGCAACCATTTTCCCTCTGTATGCATGCGGGCTTGGGACCGGCATGCATACAATTAATTGTATGTGTACAGTGTGCTCCGGATATATTGACATACAAGGTTCCAGATGATTTATGTCGATATGAGAGAAAGTCGATATAAAAGAAATCACATAATGGTGGACACATACACACACACATATGAACACGTATGGGATGTGTTTTGAATAATTCCAGTGAAGTTCGCGCACTAGATCTAGCGTCATTTAATGATGTTTTACTGTGTGTATGTGTGTGTGGAGGGGGGAGGGAGGGGCGTTTGGCTGGGGCGGGGGTGGTCGGCTTCCCATGAGACGTTAGCCATTAGGAGGTGATCAGCGGTGGAGGGAGGTGGTGGATAGTGGTGGTCTGAATGTGAATGAGAAGATTCTGTCCGCATCACTTGCTCTACCCTGTCAGAGGACAGCAGAAAAACATCATCAGAGAGAAATCGTTGCAATATGAAAAAATAAATATAGAAAGTCAGAAAATTAAACAGAAGTCGTAGTCGAAGTGATGTTTTGTTTTATCATACTGTCATGCACTATATTATAATATTTCTTTTAATACAATTGAGATTGGTGATTGAAGGGGGAAAAGAATTGTAGTGTCCCCTTGTTTTACTTTCTTTTGTGGGAATTATTATTATGAAAGCATAGAAGTTCATTAGACAGAAATTAGAATGAAATGTGTGAATTTTAATTTTCTCAGGAACCTTATGAAGAAAGAGGACTGGTCAAAGCTTGGCTTAGCAGATGTTGCAAATGACAAGAAGTGATGCTGTATGATGTATATACATAATATATATGACATCTCTTACATAAGTTCCTCCATTCTTTAAAAAAAAAAATTGTTTTACTGCATAGTGACAATGATCATCCGTACATCATCCTTGTGTCAAGAGAAAGAGAGGTTATGCACGTAAAGTGTCTTTCTTATTAATCTTATGATCAACTGGTTTGTTTGTATGATTTTCACTGTGAAATAAATGTTTGTACCATTATGATTGCCACTGCCTTCTGTTTTTTCTTTATGGGAAAATTCCGCACTTGGAATTACATGTACCTATTTTGCATTAAAATATCAAGTTTGGTACTGGATTTATGTCATTTTCTTTTTGTTTAACTTTAACCCATCTGCTTCAAATCTGTATCTTTATTACATAAAATAAAATGTATGTTTCTTATCCAAAATGGTCTTTGGAAGCAACTACAAATACATTGTAATTGTAATGCAAATTATCTAGGTCTTATCAGCTTATCAACTACAGTGGAAAGACGAAAACCTTGCAATATGTAAGAAAGCACATGGCCTACTTAGAACAAATACATAATAAAAAAAAATACAGTGAAAAAATCAAAGAAGCAAAAAGAGAGAAACTTGAGGAGCTTAGCCTGTGGAGGACGAGGGGAGTCCAAATTAGCTGATACAGGGATGCTTAGAAAATCCATGTGAGTGATTGTAATTGTTAGGGGGTAAAATGTCTTTCTTTTACGGATACTTAACTTTTTCCTGTTTTTCTTAAAAACTACATTTTTTCATGACTCAAAGGACATTTTTCGACCTACTCTTTGTCTCATGAATGCCTTTGTTTCCTCCAGAAAAAAAACAAAACAAAATTTTGATGACTTTTTTGTTGTGTAACATGTATAGATCTATTCTTTCTTTCTTTGTCAATACATCATGTATTCATTTTACTTTTCAGTGTTTGGCGTTAAAGTTCCTGAAATGATCGTTCTCTATCCTGACATTTCCGTTTCTATCTGTGAGGGATGATTTTCTATTCTTTATTGCCTCTTGTACTTGTTTGTCTTTCTCCCACTAACTACGCGGTCTGCATCTTGGTCTCTTGCCTTAGCTTTTACTTTCAACTTTCAGCATTGTGCACTGATTTAGCGATTCTCTGATCATTCATTCTATTGACATGTCCAAACCATCTATTCTAAGCTGATTTAAGTGATTTATGTCTGTTTTAGTTTATATGTCATTTATTTTCATCTGGTTTCTTATTACTCTTCTTATTGTACATGTATTTCTAATTCTCTCTTTTACTACTTTAAGTTTTCCCTACCACTCTTCTTATTCTTAGTCTTAGTTAGACATCTCAATTCAGCTGCTTGTACTTGTACTCTGCTGTATTCCCTACTAAGGTCCAGACTTCACTGCTGTAATTATGTGTAATTGTAATGTAAAGTAGGAGATTAGGACAGAAAGCTGTGTTGTACACAGCCATTTTGGTGTTTGACAATTCTTTTTGTTTTTACCTATGCAAGCCCTTCCTATATGATGATAAACTGCCATTGTCTTTTGGATTCTCTCACTGATTTCATCTTTCAGTTTACCCTCAGGCTCCGAGTTTATCAATTACTCCTAAATATTTGTAATTAGCTGTAACTGTTCTCTAACTAGTTTAAGATTGTGTGTTTTAGTTTCTCTATCTACTATTACAGTAGTGCTCATCTACAGCGGCACCCGCTATAACGGGACCATTGTGGTCCCGTTAACGGTGTATACGTATAACGGTGGTCACAGTGGCAGCGCTTTGGACTCACAACCGAGAGGTTGTGGGTTCGAGCCCCCTTAGGGGCAATGTGATTAAACCCTTGGGCAAGGTTTTTAACACAAATTGCCTACGTTTGCAGCGCTGCTCTTGTGGTTGACGCTAGGTTTTCAGTTAAAAAAAAACAAAAGATAATTTCCCTTCGGGGATTAATAGAGTGGTATTTTCTTTTATTATTTATCCCTACAGCGGGACCCTACCGGAATCCCCGTTTTTTTCTCTATATAAACTCTATTACTTGTGCATGGATTTAACGGGACTGGTTCCGACAAGCGAAAGCCCAAACATGGATACAGCGGAGAAATTCAATTGAGCGACGTTATTCTAAGGAGGAAAATGAAGCAAGGTGACATAATTTCCCTCCCCCCATCCCCCATACCGGCACCGGTAAGCATCGCGTACCGTTTTTTGTGCCCGGGCTCTATTGGCGGGGTCGGGAGGGCGTATGTGTGTGTGTGTGTGTGTGGAGAGGGTGGGGGCGGGCTGGTGGGGGTGGCTCTCAGCTGTGTGCACCGTTGGCAGCTAGGCCTAGGCGGGTGGGTACACATTGTTATTGTTATTATTCTCGAGATGCAGTGGTTGGGCCCACTTGAAACTGCTACTGCTAGAAGCGTGCTGACAGTGACAGTTTTCCTAGACCGCTATCGAAGTCGTACAAAGCTTGTTACTTTGATCGAGATGAGGCATGCGGAGAAAAGCATTGTTTTAAAGTAAAAGAAGTGCTTTCGACACAGTTGGTCTTGACCGTAGACGCTCATACTCATACTTCGCGCATCCACTTCTATTTCTAGGTTCACTTGTCTAGTCTAGATCTAAATGTAGTTCTACAGTGCAGATACATAAAACAGCACGATCAACAAGACTGAAGAAAAAAATGGCTTCTACTTCATTGCATTCCTATAACGGGAACACGCCTACAACAGGATTTTTCCTTTGGAACGAAAAGTCCCGTTGTAGCCGTGTTCTACTGTATTATTAGCATTGTTTTTGTTTTCTTTGCATTTATTTTCAGTCCTCTTTCGCTTAATTCATTTTTTAATATGTTAATATACTGAATTCATGAAGGTCACCTTCAGATTTTCTTAACAGCAAATGAAAGTGTCGTAAGATTTACGGGTTGAGCTTCCTCATATCTACATTCATCTTCATATTTGAGCATGCCTTTGCAAATAAATCCATAAATATGATAAACAAAAGAGGGCTTTTATATATATACCACTGTCTAAATCCAATATCTTCTTCAAATTCTTCAAATAAATTCCCAGCTACTCTCATACTCATAGCAGCTTCTATTAAATTTTGCTCTACATTATGTTGTTCTGATGAATGCCATCATATCTCCTTACAGTATCAAATGCCTTTTCTAGATCAACAAAACAGAGGTTGAAGTCTTTCAATTAATTTTTCTATAACCTGCCTGGTTGTAAATGTGATCTTGCACACTTTTTCCTGGCCTGAAACTGTTTTGCTACTCTTCAGTCTGGTTCTCCACTTTTTCCCCAGCTTCATTCCTAGAATCCTGGCACAAACAACATTGATATTTCTCTCTAGTTTGAGCATCCATCGTAAATCCTTTCTGGTGTATTGGTATAACATAATTGTTCCTTTTCACCAGTCCTCTGGCACTAGCTTCAATGTCCATGCTTGTTGGCATATATATTGCATGCAGTAGTAGTAGTAGTTTATCTGCCTTGGATTTTAGTAATTTATAGATATATCTCATCTGCTTGAGGGTACTTTCCTACTCTTGGTTTTCTTATAGCCATTTGGATTTCTTCCATTGAGATATCTATATTTTCAATACCCCTTCCTGCAACTTTCATATCAGTTGGCTTGTACTTGTACTTCTTTTTCATATATTCTGGAGGATTGTGTAATTCCTGAAAATACTTTCTCTATGTTTCCATAATTTCACTGTCTTCCTTTACTATTTCTCCATTGGTATTTTTGATTTGTCTGGGCATGCCTTGATCTTTCTCATGCTCTTCATTACTCCCCAAAACAGCTTTTTGTTTCTCTTTTTTATAAATTAATCTACAGCCTCTAGCAATAAATTGTAATTCATAAAAGTCATATTTTTCTTCTTTTTTTTTTTTCTGAAAAAAATTCTGAGAAATAAGCATGAAACATGTGCAACTTCAAAAACATCGCAGCTCATATACAAGGTTTGAGAAACACTTCCTCAATTTTCAAAATTTCAGGTGTATATTACTAAATGTCTAAGTATTAGTGCTAGCAATGCAACAGAGGGATGAAAATGGCAACCTATGCTTTTCATGTTCATTTGAGAACACAAGATCAATTCGAATCCAGATTTGAGGACGATGCTTATTTTTTATTTCCAGAAAAAGCACATTCACTGCTGAATTTCCTGTTAATTGTTCACTCTGGAGACAAAAAGGAACCCATCTGAATGTTTGACGTTTTGAGAGTTTCCACTGACTCAGAGAAAAGTACACTTGTGCATTGTGGGAGGAAATTGATGTGCATAAAGATGTTTATTTTCATACCATGTATTACAAATTTACTTCATTGTGATCAAAGCTGCCTAGTAATTTAAGGTTAAAGTCAAATAATTGACAAGACTATTCAAGTATACAAATTGTCATTTTATTTATCAGAAGCACATATTTTTATATATAACAAAATTCCATATAAACTCACATTCTCAAGGCCAGATATCTAGAACTCATAACAGTAAATTAAAATTTAGAAAAAAAAAAAATCTTTGTCCTCGGAGTGAGGATTCTAAATTTCTCTAATTTTAACAAAGTATTTCCAGCTGCAAAATAACTCACTCTAAATTTGGGTCCCAAGAAAAAAAAAAAGAAGAAATTCTGAACTTCAACACAAAGAAATAGCACAATTTAAAAATTACAATGCAGTGTTCTACGTAGGTTTGTTTGCATACAATTACAATTAGATCTTTTATTCAAATATTTACAGCTTTCAAATAACCACTTGAAATTGTTCTCCAACGTGTAAAGAGGTATTTTTACTTCAAAGAATCACCCATTGAGAAACTTAATTCCTTATCTGTAGTAGGCCTGTTTGAATAAATGAGCCTAAGACTAAGAGCCCAAATGTATTTTCTAACCATTCACTGAATTAAAAAAAAAATTATTCCATCCATACCATTCAATAATTTTACAATCATTCAGGTCCAAGTCACGCAGATTTATGATCCATAGAACAAAAACAAGCACTACATCAGACTTTGCCGTCCCCAGCTGGTGCCAATCTGTGCACCATCTCTTCTTTGTTTATTAAATGGTTGGTTTTGTGAAGGAGCTGCATTAGATCAGAAACGCAACCAGACCAAGCGTTGAGTACTGAATTGGGATCTTTATGTTGACTGAAACATACTATTCCTTCCAGACGGTCTATCTTGGCTTGCACTGTTTTATTAACCACAAGATTGGAAAGGAATTCCTCTGTATCCTGAGTAAAAAAAAGAAAAAACATTAAATGGGTGAAAATGTTAATAAAAGGTCCCACACAATAATGTGAAGAATAAAATGATGAATAAAAGGGAAAAAAAGGACAAAATGATGAATAGAAAAAAAAAAAGGACAAGATGAACAAAAAAGGAAAGTTCAGGTATAAAAGTCCCATAACAATAATCTGTTAGGTGAAAGTAAATGTCTTCACACTACCAGTATTAATATATATATATACATATGATACATGTTTATTAAGTCAAACCTCATTAAACAATTGAGAGGTTTGGCAGCAAAACATGATAAAAGCCCTTTTCAGATTCTCTAGGATTAGCAATTAAAATACACCTGTGATATGAGTTGAAAATGCAACATATCCATTCTAATAGTAATGATATCAAGTTATTAAAATCATGCATCTTTTGCCGAACAAAACAAATACTGCAATATTTGTCACTAATTATAGCCCTTCAATTATTCTCACTAATTGTTTTTGTCACGGTACGGATTTGCTAATAATATAAAATATCAACCTTCATTGTTTCGCTTTCATCTATGGAACTTTCTTTTGGTTCTTAAGTTGGCGGGACAGTAGAAAATGAAAGTATGGCACTAAGAAATAGCCAGAGCTTGGGAATAGTGAGTAAAATCTAAATCACTGTTTTCCCCCCTTATTAGAGTGAATAAAATAAGCATGAAAGTAGTATGCATGAAAAGAGGTCAAATCGAAAATAGTGAGAATTCCCCCCCCCCCAAGTCAGGACAACGGAAGGTAAATCTAATATAGGCTTATACAGTGTATCGATGTCACAGAATCTAGAACTAGAGCTTGCCGACAATAAACAAAGACGTTAGGCTCAGAAGCCATAATATGTAGTTATAGTTTTATTTTTTTTTTACCATAACCCAACGGGCAGTGTAAGTAGCCTACGGTATCTATCAAAATCATGCTGAGATGAATTTCATGTGATCTCAGTATCACACTAGCATACATCAAACATGAACACACACAGCGTGTACAAACACACATGCACACACAGGTCTAGTTGCTAAACGTTCCCTCTTTTCCTTCCTTTTGACTACATTAATGTTAATTTTAGGCTGCTCGGGAACAGCCAGAACTTGGAAATAGTGATTAATTAGAGTTAGACTGTAGACCCATCAGACTTGTTACTTTTGAGTTCTACTGAATATGGATGTGCTTCACAAGCCCAGAGTAATAATCCATTATTATTATTATTATTATTATTATTATTATGCCTTCAATCTAATTTGTTATGACAGGAAATATGTATCAATCTAGAAACAACGATAAAGTATCGGTATTAGTATTAAGGCTTAACTCAAACTCAAGATCAAGTCGAGATCGAATTTATTTTCTGTTAAAATCATTTCAATTTTCAACATTGTCATGGTTATACAGATCTATATTTATCAAGACCTGGTTGCACGCATAACATATTTTTCCTTTAGATTTTAGATGTTATTTAGCTCATACAGAATTGGGGGGAAAATATGCCTCTACTTATCACCAAAAAGCCAACATCTTAAAAATTAAAAGTGTACGTCTTGACATTGCATATCTAACAATATATTTTCCCCCAAAAAATGAAAGAAGTGAATTCATTTCCATAAAACTGATCATGAAATCAAAATGCCATTGACACCTTAACACAAAAGGTCAACTCATTCCTAACAGGTTTCATATATATATATATATATATATATATATATAGAGAGAGAGAGAGAGAGAGAGAGAGAGAGAGAGAGAGAGAGAGA
>JBCJKE010489860.1:0-13060 GCA_039654525.1 Melibe bucephala | reverse complement strand
AACGATTTTATCTGAATGAGTTTTCCTGAAAACAATGACTTCAGTTTTATCCCCGTTTAGTTTTAATTTGTTTATATCCATCCATTTTTTGATGTAACTGACACAATCATCAATACTGGACTCAACTGTTTGCTCCGATGCTAACGATACTGGGATATACATTTGAGTGTCTGTTAGTGGAGTTTTACCTGGAAATAATTCTGCTACCTTTGCTAGATGGGCTCAGATGCAGCATCCTCTTAGTGGAGACTATTGTATTAATACTTCTTCATACTGTATAATAAAATTAATTTAATTATCTTGCAATATTAGGTATAATGTTAACCCTTGCATTATTATACAACTTAAAGTAGTATTTACCGCATTCACCTCTCCAAGAAAAAGCAAAATATAAAAAGCTAAACAAACAACCTCATCCCCGTCCCTCCCCCAAACTCCAAAAAAAAAAAACCCCAACAAAGCAACTACAAAAACAAAACAACCCCCTCCAAAAAAACAAACAAACAAAACAACAAAAAACAATCCAATACAACAACACAAAATACTAAAAAAACAAGAACAAAGAAAACCACCCAAAAAAAAACCCCAACAAAACAAAAAAACCCAACAAAAATAAAAACAAAACATTAACATAAAACAACAGTTGAATCAAATTGGTTTTGCATGAAACTTCAAAAGATAAACATGGTATGTAAATACTCTCACCTATTCTGAAACTTGGTGGAAGTTTCAACAAATGAGGATTATTCTGGCGCAGATATTCCAACACCCTTGTCAACAAAAGTTGTGCTTCCTTCTGTCGTTCATAATGTGTGGATTCTACAAGTGTAATGGATTTTGCTAAAGAGGCACGGTCTTGTGTTATTATTCCTTCAAATAATGAATTCACAAGAGAGCTTTTATCAGTATTTCCTAGAATACTTTGCACATCTAAAATAAAGTCTTTTATTCTCTCACTCCCTGTTGAAGTGTGTTGATGGCAGAATTGTTGAAAAGCTGTAGAATTCATAAACAGCTTTTTTTTCAGCCCATTATCGCTCAGATTTCCTGGATGGCTTACAGTTTTAGAAATATGGCTGTGCAAAGAACATGATCCAAACTCTCTGACAGCAATGTTATATTGGGATATAGCACACATCCATCTTTTCTGCATAAGTGTGTAAGTTTTGTAAAGAACAGTCTGGTTCATCATTTTGAGATTCTGTCCCTTGCCGTTAAAGATCTAATTTAGATCTGCACTGTGACAAGTAACATTCTTGAATACTTTTTAAGCTCATCCAAATGTAGTTCTTCAATCTCTATCAATTCCAGGATTTAGAATTCCTAATGAAATACTCGTAATTCTTTACTTTAGCGTAATTCCCAAGACTTTATCGATTATCATGCTTTTCATAAAATTTATAAAAATAAAAGAGATTAGGGCATTGGAAGTCTCTTCTAAAGGAAATTATATTGGTAAATCTAAAAGCTCCCTCCAATTACAGAATGACACTTAATTAAAATTAAAAGATTACTGAAATAATATTAAAGCATTGTTTGTAACTTTTGATGATGTAGTGAAAGTACTCATGTGTATTGTCTAAGTCTTCAATATAGCTGACAAACTCAGTCGAACATTTACCTAATGCTACCTTCTTACTTCTTCTACCAGTGTTATTTTTTTTTTTTTTAGCCATTAATTTGTATTACTTCGCTAGCAATTTTAGATCATGGAAAACGATCTCAATGTAAAATACATTGAGGATATATGAGGATTTCAAAATAAAATGTTAATATATAACGATAATATGTAAATAAACTAGAATATAGCTTAGGAGATCTAGATCTAGTAGTAATAGTCTCTAGATTCTAGTTCTAGATCTAGATTCTAGATAAAAGCTAGATCTGTATCACTGTATCTGTATCTAAGCCTGGTTTACTTTTGGAAGGGTTGACAAGAATAGATTCTACACTCGATTAACTGCGTCAGCTTTAATGAAGAACTAGATTCAATCTATCTATCTATCTATCAACATGCTGAGAAGCTTATCTTGGTCTCTACATTCATACTACTTAAACATGGGAATCCGGCACAAATAAACCTGAAAAATTGACAGGAATTCCTCTGTTCATCAAGTAAAATCGAAAGGAAAAGTAAACCCTCTCAAACCGGATATTGATCTGTTATGATTTTTATCGAGGAAAATATTTTACGAAGTACCCTTAATTTAAATTGCATTAAATAAATATTTCAAGCATGAAATGAATAATTGTAGTTGATTGAGGTTATTTTTCTATGAAATTATCATTAAATATCAACCCGTTGACAAAGCCATTTTCCATTCCCTTCACTGCTTCACACCTTTATGTTGTTATTAGAAACAAATAAAACTTCCGCTTACCTCACAATTTCCAAAACAACTTTAGTACATTCATCTCCACTTCAAAGTGTTGACGATGTCTGGTTTGCCCAGAGAAGTGCTGAAATGGCTTCAGAGTCTTGATTTGACGTGGCAAATAAAAAATCCCAAATGGTAGTGTCTAAATTTTGCTTATATTTTTTTTCGCTCAAATTTTCCAGATCTAGAATCTAGATCTAGAATCTAGATCTAGATATTATGATATTGATATAGATTAGATTTAGATCCACTATCATTATCATTATTATTATCCACCTATACTGATAGATCTATACTCTTTCTTGCCGGCAACCCTCCTGTCTATGAAACAAATTACCCCCTCTGTAATCAACTCCGTTTCCCTAGATGGTTTCCAAAATCATATGTATAATGTAGACTGGTCCTAGTTTTAAGAGGTTTCTGAATTCAAGAATTCAAGGTTGTCTTTGAACTTTACTTTATGAATGAAATTGGTGGCATGGCTCGTAAACTTAAACGTGATTTAAAAACTCAGCGAGATGATCTTCATCCATACATGACAATCACATTTCAAGATGTGATGTAAACTTCAAAGAGTTAAAGGATAATGAAAATCAGACCTCAGACTAACGGCAAGCCATGGGGTAACCGATGGAGGTTGAGGCTACCCTTAATAAGAGGTTCCTAGGGTAGACTATAGGGCATCACCACAAGCTCAGTGACACACTATGGGAATACAGTGCCTTGCGGTAGGTGACCATGCCTACATACGGCATGTCATGACACAGCTAGGTGGGTGATCAACAGCCTTGTAGAAATCTTCTTTTCTAGAGGGCAATGGTATGATGTGCTAGTGTATCTCTTCACCACCCCCTCTCCCTTTGTGCGCAGTGGTGCCTTTTTGAAATTAACATGTGTACATCACAACAGCCTGACGCTCTGTTCGTGCAAGAAAGAATGGGAAAACTCGGAAAATTGAAAGCGTGGGGCATAGGTTTCGGTTCGTGTAAACAAGATCTAATAAAATTTGAGTTCATGTAAAGGAATATTGCATTAGACCGTCATTAGTTGAATAAAGAAGAAAAAAAAAAAAAAAAGAAATAGAAGTAATTGAATTACAGCTGAGTTCCGACAGATACATGAAAAACTTGTAGGTTTTTTTTTTAAGTTACAAAAGATAATTTTTTTAACTGTTTTCAAGGAGCTAAGTGATATTCGTCAATATTTGATACAAGTATCAGTTAGCAATACTTCGACCATACGGGATGTGAAGGTTAAAAAAGCACAAGCGAGAAATAATTAAATAGGGATGGGCACTAATCGATATTAACTGTAAAATTAGTGAGTACTTGATTCTTAGGATAGTCTTATCGATGCTCTATATTTTTCAATATGTAATACAGGTATGATAATTTTATATTTTTAACAACTAAAAGAGTGGTGATAAACTTACGACAATATGTCTACATTGTATTCAGTATAGCATTAGTAAGTGGCAGGATAGCTGTGGTTGACACATCTAGGGATATGTGCATGGTTGCCAGGGCTGGCTGTCTCCGTGTCAACGAATAGACTCCAGTATCTATTGAGTACTCAAAAAAAAAATGTTTCCTTACTCGATAGAGTACTCAATATTAGTCATTATTGATTAATGCCCATGCCTAGAGAGAAACAGTTCAAAACTCATTATTTAATAGTTTTCTATGCTTGAGGACCCAATGTTCACACAAAAAAGAAGAAAAAAAGATCATTTAGAAAAATGGGATATACTCAACAACACCCTATATGAACTTAGAAAAAGAAGAAGTTGTGAAACTCAACTAATAAAAGCTGTAAATGATATCTACAACAGCTTAAACAGAAGAGGACAAATAGATGCTCTACTCATAGATTTCTTGGGAGCTTTCAATTAAGCAGACCACCATGAACTATTATTAAAACTTAAGCATTATGAAATACAAAGCACATGTATTATGTATATAAATGTATTTCCTTTCATTTCAGGGATTTATCAAATGGATACCTCATTGCAGAAGTCTTTTCTTGGTATTACCCTCAAGAAATTCAGATGCATTCATTTTACAACAGACAATCTTTAGAGCTGAAACAAAGGAATTGGCATATAATTAAAAATGTAAGCATGAACATAATATTTAGTTGAAATAATATAATTCAATACATATCACTTTTCCTTTGAAGAAACTATTTATGATAAAATGGATAACAAAAGTAACATCTATTTCTATCGTTTGAAAGCCTTTGAATACCCTTTCATTATTTATGTGAATTTCCTCAATAAAGAAAAAATAACAACGCAAATCAACGAGTTAATTGGATTTTGATTTGATAAGACAATTGTCAAAGAGAAATACAGTTCCATTTTACTTATCCTGAAAATATTTTCGTTAAAGTTCTAAGATTTTGGTATTACATGGAGCTCAGTGCATTTCTTAAATTTATCTTTGTGATGTTTTATTTCTTTTTAAGTTTTAACTGTTGTTTTTGTTACAGTTTATAATAAAAAAACAACTGGAATTGAAAATGGAAGATATTGATGGGACAATTCATTGTAGGGAAGGTGCAGCAGCTCAGCTCCTTGAAAGTCTGTATGAAACACTGACGAATAGGAAGTAAGTCAATCATCCATTGATGCTGCATCAATACTTTAAAGTTTTGGATATTGATAATCAAATTTTAGTTATCAAGCCTCAAAAGTTGTTTGAAGAAGTATGCCTGTATATGTATTGAAATCCTCATTCAATGTGGAACATAGACTTAATCTCTTAAATCTTCAATTCCATCTCTCCTAATGTGAGAATTATGATACTTTTCTCTGTGGGACACGAAAGAAATTTATATAACTTATGTGTTGATCATTATCATCATGCATGTAACAGGTCTGAAATATGTCTGTCATTTATTCAAACTAGAGTCAAGAAGGTACCTGCCAATGTTGACATTGACTACACAGATTATGCGTATCAACAACAATTGCCCATGCATGCAAGATCAACTGCTTCACAAGCAGTGAAGAATAATTTACGTTTGACCGAGGTCTTAGCTGATCAAAATCTTATCACCTGTGCACAGAAGGTATATATATTTATATATTTGGTTTTTTTTCTTCATTACCCCCAGCTCATATTCCTCAGGGAAAGATTCAAGTATAGGAAGATTGTCAAGTCAGGTTTATTGAAATGATAAAGTAAGAGCGATTTCCCTCATTGGGGATTTACTCACGTATATGTATCTTTTAACTCATGAGTTACTTAGTTTCTTAGTTTGTTACTTAGTTTACCTGACTGATAATAAATATTTCAAAAAGTTATATCTTCATATTTAAAGAACAAAACAACTTAGAGTTGTACTTAGCTTCCTGTACTTAAATCTTTGCCAAAAAGTAAATACATGTAGAAAGATTAACATTGTTCTTCAGTCAATGCATAATTCATGCATAATATATAACACAAGGTGTTCACAAAAATATACTAAAGAAGACAAAAAACAACCCCCTACATTTAAAGGTTCAATAAGATTCATGGCACTATGACATATTTTTCAGAACTCTTGACCTAATTATTGTATTGTGTTACATATTAAGGTTTATTAAAATTTGGCAAGTGTGACATTCGCAAAAAAAAAAAAAAAAAAAGGAAGAAAAAAAATAATTCCTTTAGATGCCCAATTCTCAATTCCATTAAATAATATGGGCATTGGAAAATCATACAATTAGATGAATTTAAACATTAAAGATCAACTTACTTGAATAACAGTTTTTAGATGTTTCTTAAATACATCAATGGTTGGCACATTTTGAAGGTGCTGAAGAAGGCCATTCCAAAGCTAGGGTGTTTCCCTTCACGAGTTGGACATTTTTGTTGGGTTTGTTGAGGTATTTTTTGTAAACACCTAATACACACACACATGCACGCACACACACACACACACACACACACACACACACATACACACACACTCACATACACAAACACAAACATATATATCGCTGGTGTAGAGCAAAACTGTATCTCTGAAATTTGGGTTCTGAGAATCAATGACACTGCTTTAATCAGTACCCTTCGGTCCATTTTCATAGAAAATGGCGATGCAAGTATTTTGCTCTATACCAACAATCTAATATTTATGCTATATATTGCTTTATTATATATATATATATATATTGCAACTAATATTGCGGACTAATATTTGCCGATAATGTCCTAATTGCTTTATGATTATTATTTCATCATATCTCCTTTCAATAGCATTTTAAGAAAATATATATTGTTTTTTTCTTTTTGTTGTGATACTGTTGTTGATTTTTTTTTTAATTTTAGTTTTTTTCTTTTAATTATGAAAACATTTTTGATTTGAATGTTTTTTTCTATGTTTATGTTGTCATTAACTTCTGTAAGTAACGTGAATATGAGACAATGAATATAATATTTAAGATGAAGAATAGATGTCAAATTGACTAAAAGAACCATCTCCATTTTCATTGTATATAGAGAACCCTTTTTGTCAAATTCTTGAAGTCTTTTGATTTAAATTTAATTATACTTTTAAAGCCCCACATATAAAAGGGTCGCAGCATTCACTTGTTATTTTTTTTCCGTGTTTGCGTGTGTGTAAAAAAATAATTTTGTATGAAAACATTTGTCCAGAACCTTCAGATTTAAATTTTAACAACACAATATTCTCCCCAATGAAGCTCTTAATTTAAATTCATTTTTAGTATTCACATATTCAATATGCTCATTCAATAATTTTTTCATCTTAGGTAACATAAACTTTTCAATAAGCCTTATTCTGAAAAAAAAAAAAATTCTGTTCATATGATCTTGAACATGAACATGAGATATTAATGGAAATAAAAAATAGGAGTTCTTCTTTGAAATGCTGTATTTACTTAAAATATACAATAAATATATCCAAGAGTGCATATGTTTTTTTTCAGCATAAGAATTTCTTTTATACCATACTATTTTCTGTGTTTACCAAATTTTGAATTCTCATGATGGTAAACTTGTTCAACTGCTTGTTTTTCATCACTAATCTGTGCAAGCGGTATGATGAATATTATCATTGCTTGCATTACTAACACTTTGTATAACAAACTGTTTGTCATGTAGCCTGGATGGTTTGCAGATCTCACAGTGTTGAAGGTAAGAGAGAAAGGGACTTTGTCCATTCTTAGAGAAATGGGCATACATTGTAATATTGTCTATGTAAAAGACAGACTCTTCTTTATTTTTCCCATTATATGTACACTTTCACTGTCACTTTGTGTCTCTCTCTTTTTATTTCATCATTTGTGTATATAGTTATAATATGTGATTTAATGAATATATTGATTGAAGAAATTGAGGTTATCTAGAATATTCTTTATATTCATTCTACTGCTTCAAGCAACAACAAAAAGAAAAAAAAAAGGAAAGAAAAAAAAAAAAAGAAAAGAAAAGAAAAGAGAAATGAAAGAAAAGAATAAACAGCGAAAAACAAATCCAGAAAATAATCTGATAAAGCTAACACATTTTTAGTTCAACTATGCATTCTCCGAGGAAATGGTCTTAATAGTTTGAATGTTGAAATTTGATTTTCATATCTTCTAAATTTTTTGACGGTTGACCATGAAGAAATTGTTTGCAACCATGTATTTTGTGTCCAATCTACATTTCGTAGGCCATAAATATGCTTCCATTATTAATATGGTTTTCAACTATTAGTATGATCTATATCAAACAATTTTGTGAATTTGTTCACATTTCTTTATGCTTGTTTTTGTTAAGATTTTTTTCTCTTTAAGGCCTTTTTACGCCCTTTTCACTGTCTCCTTTAGATGAATTTAGAAATCTTATGTCAACAGTAGTTGTTGTTGGATTTGTATTTTTGTTTCCTTTTTTATAAACCCTCCTTTCAAGAGTCCTTTGTTATTGAAAGTAATGAACAAAAAGTGCTGTGCTTAGTTTTATTTATTTTCATCCCATTTGTGAATGCACATATTGTATTAAGATTACATTCAATGTGTTAGGAAGAGAATGCTCACTTAGCAGGTTGTATCAGCAACAAGTAGAATTGTTCATGAAAAGCAACATAGTATAAGATAAGCTCTTGAAGAAATTCAGATTAGTGTATGACAAGCCCAATAGTGTGAATAGTATATAACAAGAGGATTGCAATATAAATGACAACCAGCTTAGGGTATGACAAACAGAATAGTGTGAATAGTATATAACAAGAGGATTGCAATATAAATGACAAACAGCTTAGGGTATGACAAACAGAATAGTGTGAATAGTATATGACAAGAGGATTGCAATATAAATGACAACCAGTTTAGTGTGTGACATGTTGAATAGTGTGAATAGTATATGACAAGAGGATTGCAATATAAATGACAACCAGTTTAGTGTGTGACAAGTTGAAAAGTTTATGACTGAGGGTTGTTTTGCTTAGTTTTGTTCCCTTTATGCTGTTTAGCTTATTGTTGAATTGTTGTACATGTATAATGGCTGTAGTTTTATCTTTTTTTCACTTTAGAGAAACTGATTTTGAGCATTATACCTTTCCCTGCCTGCTTTTCCCTGTTTTTTCCTACCTCTCCCACCAAAATAACTTGTAAACATCTTTTATTGTAAAGATTGCCATTGTATAAGCCGAAATCAGTAGTCAGTGAGCATTGATGGTTTTAAATAACAATTGTCATGTAAATAGTTATTACTATTACAAGAAATCTTATATTATACAAGCAGCTTATAAATAACAATATAAATGAAATACTTGTATGGCTTTTGAGAATTACTGCAAAGTTTTACAACGCTTTTTGTTTCTGTTAGCGTTCATACAACTGAATATTTTTCTTTGCAACATCTGCATTTCCAAAATCCATACCTTATTACTTGGGATTTGTTTCCATCTGAATATATAATTAAAACCTCCAATTTTACTTTGAATGCTTTCTTCCCTACAGCATTTTTCTGCATCCCAGATATGTACATTATTGGTTCTATGCACTACATTATTATATACATGTATTGACTCTGAAAATGCATTAAAAAGTCAATTTATGTTTTTGTAAGCAAGCTCTCTGAAAATTCATCCAAAAGCCAATATGCATTTTTGTAATCAGTCTCTCTGTATGGATGCCTAGAGATTATACATTTATGCAAATTTTCCATGCTTTGTATTCTATCTAGAGCCTTTTTTAAAAAATGCATAAAGGATTGTATTGACTATCAGCTCAAATTAATGAATTTCATTTTCTCCACCAAGTCTCAATATCATTGTCTAGGGTATCACAGCTCTTAGACTTTTATTCTTTATATTATTTGCAAAATGAAAGGAAGAAGAAAAAGATTACCAATTGAAGGAAGGAATGTCAAGGGGATCCAGCAGTGGTGTTGATAGAGAATGGTCAGAAATGCAACTTCCTGCCAATTCACCTCTAGCGCCTTGATTTTTGCACTTTCTTGAAAGGGGAATGATTTTGTATGGGTATATGTGGATGTGAGTGGAAAAAGGGGTATTGATTTATTCTTTTATTGCTCTCTATATATATTTTTTTTTTCTGTGGGTGGGTTGGGGGGTTGTGTTTGGTTTGGTTTTTAATTTAGGAAAGAAGGATGAAACACCATTTATGTATTTTTCTTTCAGGGAATATACAAAGCAATGCCCATTAAAAAAGACAAATTTCTAGGTGATATAGAAAAGAAAAAAAAAGGGTATTCATGCATGGTGTAGTTTTAAAACATGGCTTTATATGTGGGATAGACTCATGTACAACACATGAATGGCCCCCAGAAGAGGCATCTGATTTTCCCCTGGTCCTTCTCACCCTTTCAACCTTCATACACATTTGTTTTCTCAATAAAGATGAATAAAAAAGAAAAAGGATGAGATTAGTGATTTTAACAAAACATCAATAGTAAAATTGTTGTTATCTCCCTTCTAGTTTGTGCTGAGAGCAGAGTCAGATACCATGTCAACATGTTAAAATCAATTTTGCATTTTTTGTTTCTATGAAGAGAAATGTTTCAGTTCTAAAATCATTTTCATTTATTCAGAATGCAGTCTTGTTTTATATTCAGAAGAATCATGCATTGTTGGGATGAATCCTTATTGATATGGAGAAAAAGGATAAATGATACTAATGGCTTAGCATGTATACGGCCTCTTAAACATTGAAATACCAAAATTCTTTGAGATATTGCTTTGAAATTCGTTCTATATTTTCCCCATATTCCTTTTCTGTTTGATATTATTTTCCTCAAGTTGAAAATGTATATTAGCAAAAGTATAAAATCATTTCCCTTTATTTTCTTCCTTTCTGTGCAGTCCCAAAAAATAATTAATGACCACATTGAGCACAGGAGACAGGAAAGATTTGAAAATCCACAACGTTTTAATATAAAACCAACTCTTGGCGATCTCTGTGTGCGGCGTCCTGAGCCACCACAGAAGCTCCAATCAGAACCCAGTCATCTAACAACAACTACAGATGCTCCTTCTGAACTGCGTGAGTTACTCTTTCTCTTTGATGGGGGGTTGAGGGGCGGGGGGGAGGGGGGGGACTGGAGGGGGTTGGCAGTCTTATTTTTGTCATAAACACTTGTAAGAAAAAAGGAAAAGTTGATACTGGATAACATTATCAAACAACAGTGGAAAAAATGACATATTGTTTTATGTAAAAAAAAATAATGAAAAAATGTTGCTTTAGGATATGAAAAAGATTGCGTCTGAATAGCTTTCAGGGTATTTTAATTTTTATAATTTTGGAATAAAGTGTTCAAAATGAAACATTAAATTCCACAGACTGGAGAAGCTTGTGGCTGAAAACTCCTGGACGCTATTTCAAGTCTGATTATTGATTCCATACTTTACAATTTTCAAAATATTTCAGATTTCATTGTTGAATAAATTCTAATTTATGGTTATGTTAAAGTTATGTTTGCTTGACACAGACATTCCTTTGATATTGAAGTTATTTAACACGTTTTAGTGAAGAGTGCTTTAGATTTTCAACTCTTATGTATAGAAGAAGGCTAAAAAAAAAAAAAGCAACATAAAAAAAAAAGAAAAGAAAAAAAGAAAAACTAGAAAAAGGGAAAGCAAGTTAAAAAAAACATTCTGAATTTGGAACATGATTTTTATGCTTTTTTTTTTTTATTCAATCACATATGAATTATCAGAGGTCTAGTATAATTCTGTTTAAGTGAGCATGTGAACTTTTTGTAAAATTATAAGTCACAATGAGAGATGGTTTTTAATACACTCATCTCAAAGAACCCATCTCACCCATCCAAAGAAAATAAAAATTAATACTGCGGACATATGCATATAAGAGAACCAAAAATTATGAATGAAAATCAATGAAATTATATTTGTTGACTCTTTTCACTTTATGAGTGAGGTTTTATGTGAAACCATGGAAGAGTTTATACACACAGTCAGGAAGTCAAGTTCAACCCTTCTTTGTCTTCTTTGTTGTTCCCGATTATATTGGCCTAGAGCTGCATCCCAGAGCTGGCAATTAAATCCACAGTCCTCAGATTGTCAAGGTCACCATACAGTTTTCTGGAGATGCCTGTCTCTTCAGACCAATGTTAATGCTCATGTTTTTGTCATTGATTGGGCATGTATGAAAGGCATGAGGAAGCCTAGGGTTAATTTCTGCTAGGGCATTTTTCCAGTTCCCTTATTCCGAGTCTACCATACAAATGTTTGCGTAAACGAGAGGGCGCTGTATGCAGATGAAAGAGGACATTTTGTTCTGGTCTATGGAGTAATGAAGTGGGATCATTTTGTTTGTAATTTGTATGATTTTTCCTCCAATTTCACTGAAATGTTGTTCTAATAATGTCTTTATGTACGTCAAAGCTGAATCAACATTCATGTTGCTTTTTTTCTTGTTCCGTAGTAAGTCAATTCATCAATGAATTTTCTGATCTGTTCTGTAGGTATTTGATCGCAAATTAATATTACTTGTCCTGGTGGATCCTCTGTGAATAATTGATTATTCTAAACTTAGAATTTTTCTATGAATAGAATCAAGTTACAGCTTTGTCAGGTTGTCTAATGAATGAATACCATCATAAAGTGTGCGTAGGTCTATAAAGACTTAAGCTGTCGATCTAGAACTTGTAGCAAAAACATACCATCATTTGCTGTCAAAATAAATTTAAATGCCTGTATTCATATCAATAGAATAAGACATGTCTGACTGCATTTTCATGGAAGAAAATAGCACTCAAAATCAGAATGATTCTATCAAACTCAAGCTTCATAATAACAAACAACATAGCCATAAAAATTTGGACATGGATTGAAGGCTTGTCAAATCTCCTTCTGTGCAGCTTGGATTGTCATAAAAATTTAAGGATTGATGCTCAATGTATTTGCTAGTTATTGTTCATGTAAAATATCTTATTCCTTCATTGCACATTTACATTTTTTTTGGCAATAGTTTTACAAAAGTTGGACTGTTTGCTTGTTGTTGTTATTTGTTTGTTTTTGTTGGCTTGGCTTTTTTATTATACGGTTTTCTTTTGTTGTCGTTGTTGTTGTTGTTGTTGTTGTTGCTGCTGTTTTTGCTTATTTGCTGTTGGGTTTTGTTTTGTATTGTTTTGTTTTGTTTTTTGTTTGTTTTTCATTTTTCATTCTTCTGTCTGTCTTTTTTAGGTGGAAGGTTGTTGTTTTTTTCAGGA
>JBCJKE010489749.1:0-13067 GCA_039654525.1 Melibe bucephala | reverse complement strand
TGCATAACTAGTGATATATTGAAGCAAATGAATTACATAAAGAATATAATAAACAAGTTGGTTTGTACAAGCATGGAATACAACTCAATTCAGTGAGAATTTGACTATGACTAAATATAGTTATGCAAGTGGATTTAAATCGTGAGATAAACATCTTCATAGAATCACATGACTGGACATATATACGTATATAATATGTGAGAGTGAGCTGATGTCAAAGGATAGTTAGAATAGAACAAAATGCATAGAAAAATTATTCAATTCAATTCAATTTAATTCAGAGGCTTTATTCATCCCAAAAGAGGGAAATTATAATAAACAAATGTGTATAACGTAAATACAAAAAAACAACCAACGTATTTACGGGTATACCAGTAAGATATATAGATATGTATAATAGGATAGATGAGGTATAAAAATTGTATAATTTGATAAATGAACAGATCATGAACATAGGTATGTGATGATGTGAATTAACTCATTGATTCATAGACAAATATGATTGAACATTAAAATCAGTTCTTGTACAGGAGTCTGATACCAGTTGATAAAAAAGAATTAAGATGCATTTAATTGCAGAATGTGTATGTATATTTTAATATATTTATAGACATGTCTATCACAAGGCCTGGTACATATATAATGTGATTGGCAATGTAAATAGAAAAATGAATGATACAGCTACACAAATAACCAAATGCTAATGCTAATACTTATACATGTAGGCTGATTAAAGTTAGAAAAGCCAAACGACAGTTGTAAACCAATAATTTATACAGCCCTCTATCCACATGACTGATCAAAGGCGCTTTACAATCAGCCAAATCATATTAACTTATTAATATAATCTATAACAATATGATTAAAACATTTTCATAAAATATATATATATACCTACATATATAAATATATCAACAATAATATCAGGAAGAAATGACAATATACACAGGGAAGGTGCTGGAATAATAATGTCAAAAGAAGCTGGACATTCATTAATGGACTGGACCCCAATCAACGAAAGAATGACACAAGCCCGCTTTTACACCCGGTATATAAAAATGACATTAGATCATGTGTATGCACCAACAGAGACAGCTTAAGAACAAGTCAAGAACGAATTCTATGAAAAGCTACAAGAAGTAATTGAAAATGTAAACAAACATGGCATACTTGTAATTACTGGAGACTTGAATGCCAAAGTAGGCGAGGACAATCAAAACTATGAGAGTCATGGGAAAACATGGAATCGCTGTGAGGAACAACAACGGAGAACAACTTCCTGATTTTATATATGCATAAAATGATTAAATAAATTTAATAACACACATAAAATAAATAAACATTCTATTTTACCAATAAAATGGAAAAAATCCAAAAGGAAGATCGACAACATTCCCAAATAATATTAAATAACAACCTGAATAAACTTCCGAATAACACAATTCAGCAAACATCATCATTAGAAAGTAAGAATAGAGGCCGTGCACAGGGTAGACAAAAATTGGGTAACTTTCACAACAAGAATAAGGAGAAGAGCCAAAGATCAAGATCAGAGGCCCCTGCAAAGAGAAGGTTCTAAATCAAGTAAGTCATATAAATAAATTAAAATGCACTGTACAATAAAATAATATTTAACAATGTAAATAAATTCAAGGACATTATTGAATAGTTAAAGTGTTAGCCCCATTTCTAATTTACAGAGATGGAATTGGATTTTTTGAATATACATTAAGAGAGTTAAAATAATCTAAGAATGGTCTTAAATTCAATAAAAAAAAAAACCAAAATCTCGCATATGTTTCAAAGCTTCAATTGATAAGGAGTTGACTGATCTTCATAATCGATTTGATTAACTAATAAAACATATGTATGCATGTATGTATATATCATGTATGTATATTTTTCTATAATATATGTGTAATACATTGTAATAATATATCATTTACATGGGGCATTTAAAGGGCCTTAATCCTATGAAGCCCATGAACATGGTATGATATGTGATACATAATTTTATTCATGTAATCAAATTTAAGGACATTATTGAGTGCAAATAGAAATGAAATTCCCAGATATCTCTAATTTCCATAGATAGAACTATTTATTTTTGAAACATTCATAATACAGAGAAGATTCTGTCATGAAAATCAAAACAATAAAATACATTAAAGAATGATGTAAGTACATTGTTGTTAGTTTTTTGCTCTAATCATAAAATAGATCTTCATGTAACACATAAACACATTTACAGAAGAAGTAGTATATAAGTTAAATAATATACTTAATAAACAGACAGTTGAAGTAATAATAGAACATCCAAAAGAATGTAGTTGTTGCTTAAGACAATGGCATTATAATTCAAGAACATACTTTATAATGTAACAATAATAAAAATAATAATAATAATAATAATGATAATAATAATAATAATAATAATAATAATAATAATAATAATAATAATAATAATAATAATACATATATTGATAACAAAATGTCTACAGTACTAATGTAATACTTCCTGAACAGGCAAGAACAATAAAAAAAAATTTAAAAAGAGACATTTGAAATAAAATGTTACAGCACAACGTTTAAAATATCAACATCATGGATATAATGATTAACAAGCAAAAATGGCATACAAATTAAGAAAATCAAAACAAGTATAAAATTATGAGCAATGGTACAAGACTTAAACATATCGTATTTCGGAAAATAAAAAATCGGAATCAAATTCTGAGAATAATAAGTGATTTCGGAAGAATACGTATGTGAAGGAAAGAAGACCAAATAGAAGATGTGATCAAGACTTTAAAGAATGAATGGGGAACAGAGAGACGAGTCATTTTCTATTGATTCAATTATTTCAATCCTCCTTTATGACGGCTATGGACAAGATCGGGAACAGAGCATGACGACATGCAAAGAGCAATGAAGTCCATCCAAAACTCTTCATTGCTTTCCAGAAAATTGTCTCTCTCACCTTCTTTGATTTCAAAAGTACTTTAATACAGTCAGTACGGCCAGATAATAATGCTTCAGCAAAGGCCTTATCTGCATTCTTGTGAGCTCCGTTAAGCTCAACAAGACATTCAACACAGCTGGCATGGCCCTTCCTGCTAGCATATATTAGCGCAGTTCCTCCTTCCTCATTCATGGCACTGATATTAGTGTTCTTTGCTTTGACAAGCTGTTCAACACATTTGACTTGGCCTAGAGAGCATGCAAACATTAAGGCTGTCCATCCGTCATTTTCCCCGGCATTGATATCAATGTCCTTTACAGTAAAAAGATGTTCGACACATTCAACATGGCCCTGGTAGCATGCAGCCATAAGGGCTGTCCGACCAGCTTTATCCTTTGCACTGACATCTATGTCGTTTAAATTCACAAGACGTTGGACACATTTTATACTGCCTTGATGGCATGCCGACATAAGCGCAGTTCGTCCATAATCATCCCTGGCATTGATATCAATACCGGTTACGCTCACAACATGTTCAACACATTCAGAATGACCTTGGTGGCATGCCGACATAAGTGCCGTCCTCCCAGAATTATCCTTGGCATTGACATCAAGATCCTTTACATTCACAAGGTGTTGAACACATTCAGAATGGCCTTGGTGGCATGCCGACATAAGTGCTGTCCTCCCAGAATTATCCTTGACATTGACATCAATATCCTTTACATTCACAAGATGTTGAACACATTCAGAATGGCCTTGGTGGCATGCCGACATAAGTGCCGTCCTCCCAGAATTATCCTTGGCATTGACATCAACATTCTTCACTGAAACCAGAAATTCAACGCATTCAACATGACCTTCGTCACATGCATACATCAATGCCGTCCCTCCATTCACATCCCTAGCATTGACATCAAAGTCCTGCACGTCTGCAAGTCGTACAATGCATTCTACTTGTCCTTCATGGCATGCGTACATCAATGCCGTCTGTCCATCGTTATCCTTGACATTGATATCAATATCAATGCTATTTATACCAAAAAAGACGTCTAAACATTCAACATGGCCTTGCTGTGAGGCATACATTATTGCAGTACCACCGTTAACGTCCCTGGCATTGATATCAAAGTCTTTTGACTCAACAAGACGTTCAACACATTCAAAATTGCCTTGATGGCAAGCGGCCATCAGCGCCGTCCATCCGTCATCATCTTTGGCATTGACATCAATATCCTTCACCACAAGAAGACGTTCCACGCATTCGACATGGCCTTCTTGACTTGCGAACATTAGCGCTGTCCATCTGCAAATGTCTCTGGCATTGATATCAATGTTTTCCACTTCAAAAAGATGGGCAACGCATTCAACGTGGCCCCGACAGCATGCATACATTAGGGCTGTCTGTCCATCATTCTTATCGATGGCATTGACGTCAATGTCCTTGACCTTGACAAGATGTTCAACACACTCAGCATGACCTCCAAAGCAAGCACATATTAGGGCCGTTCGACCATCACTACCCTTGGCATTGATATCAATGTCCTCGATCTTGACAAGACGCTCAACACATTTAGCATGACCTTCTTGGCACGCCCATATTAATGCCGTCCTTCCGTTATTATTATCCACAGCATTGATGTCAATGCTCTTTATCTCCACAAGACGTTCAACATATTCAATGTGACCTCCATAGCATGCATACATCAGAGCCGTAAGTCCACCGTTGCCCTTGACATTGACATCAATGTCCTCCACCCTCAAGAGACGTTCAACACATTTGAAGTGGCTTCTTTCCCATGCATGCATTATCGCCGGCCGTCCATCATTACTTCTGGCATTGATATCAATGTCCTTTACCTTAAGCAGACGTTCAACAAACTCAACATGACCTTTTTGGCACGCCCACATCAATGCCGTTGTCCCGTCCTTATCCTTTGCATTTATATCAAAGTTCTTCACTTTGACAAGACGTTCAACACATTTAATGTGCCCATTTTCCCACGCATGCATCACGGCCGTCAGCTCATCATTACTCCTGGCATGGATATCAATGTCCTTTATATTAACCAGACACTCAACAAACCCAACATGGCCTTTTTGGCATGCCCGTATTAGTAGTGTTGCTCCATCCTTATCCCTTGCATTGATATCAATGCCCTTCATTTTGACAAGACGTTCGACACATCTGACATGACCACGTTCCCCCGCAAGTACAAATGCTGTCTGTCCTTCATTATCTATGACATTGACGTCAATGCTCTTGTCTTTGAGCAGACGTTCCACACATTCAGCGTGACCTTCAAAACTTGCACACATCAGCGCTGTCCATCCATTATCATCTGTGTCATTGATGCCAATGTCTTTGACCTCTAAAAGACTTTCGACACACTCACGGTGGCCAGTTTTACATGCCCGCATTAGCGCCGATTGTCCGGCATTGTCCTTTGCTTTGACATTGATGTTCTCTTCCACAACAAGACGTCCAACACACCGAGCATGGCCCTGTTGGCACGCCCACATTAATGCTGAGATTCCATCATTATCCACAGCATTGATATACACGTCCTTTACCTTGATGAGACGGTCAACGCATTCAATGTGACCTTCGAAACATGCATAAATTAAAGGCGTCTGACCGCCACCACTCTGGATGTTGGTATCTATGTTCTCGAGCTCAAGGAGGCGTTCGATGCATCCAAGATGGCCTTGTTGGCTTGCACAAATTAACACTATCGATGCATGATCAGTTATGCCTTTGATATCGACATTCTTCATTGCAACTAGATGTACGAAGCATTTGACGTGGCCATGTTTGAACGCGTAAGTTAGCGCTGTCTCTCCGTCATTATCTGTCGTATTGATATCAATGCCCTTTTGTTGAACGAGAAGGGCAACACAATCAAAACTGCCTTCCTGGCATGCCACCATGAGCGAACTTTGTCCACTGTGGTCCTTGGCATTGATATCGATGTTCTTCATCCCCACAACATGGTCAACGTCTTGGCCACATGCATCCGATAGCGCAGCCTTCCCGACACTTCCTCTTACACTGATATCGACAACAAGAAGCGCAGCACATGCGACATGGTCGCGACAGCATGCTGTCATGAGTGCCCTCCGCCCAGCTTCATCCTGGGCGTTGACGTCAATGCTCTTTACCGCGACTAAAAGTTCAACACATTCGACACGATCTAGGTCACAGGCAAGCATCAGCGCCGTGGCTCCACGGTTATCTCTAGCATTGACATCGGTGTCTTTCTCCTCGAGAAGACGTTTCACGCAGGCAACATGTCCTCGAGAGCATGCCAACATGAGCGCTGTCTGTCCCTCATCTTCCTTGGCATTGACATCGATGTCCTTCACTGAGACGAGACGCTCAACACATTCAAGATAGCCTTCTTGGCAAGCAAACATCAAAGCTGTCCATCCACAAATGTCTCTGGCGTTAACATCAATGTCCTTTACTTGAAGGAGACGGGAAATGCATGCAAAGTGGCCATGAAAACATGCAGACATTAGCGCGGTCTGTCCCTCGTCATCTACAGAATTGATGTCAAGTTCCGATACAGTCATGAGACGTTCAAGGCATTGAACATGGCCGTGAAAGCATGCGGTCCTTAGTGCTGTCCCTCCTTTGTTACACCTGGTGTTGACATCAATGTCTTTAAGCTCAAGAAGAAATTCAACACATTCAACGTGGCCTTTTTTACATGCAATCATCAACCCGGTCCATCCATCAATATCCCTGGCATTGACAGCAATGTCCTTTACCTCTGCTAGACGCTCAACGCACTCAGGATGTCCTTGCTGACATGCAAACATTAGCGCCGTATTTCCAACATTGTCTCTTGCATTAATATCGATGTCCTCTGTCCTGAGAAGATGGTCCAGACATCCGGCCCAACCCCCGTTACATGCGTACATGAGTGCTGTCCGCCCACAATTATCCCCAACATTGACATCGGTGTCCTTCAGCTTGAAAAGACTGTCAACGCATTCAACTTTGCCCTGATTGCATGCAAACATTAATGCAGTCTGCCCACGATTATCCCTAGCATTCAAATTGAGGCTCTCCACTTCAGCGAGGGATTGAACACATCCATGCCTGCCCTCGTGGCACGCATACATAAGCGCTGTCCGTCCGTCATTTTCCTTGGCATTGATGTCAATGTCCTTTACCTTGAGAAGACATGGAACACATTCAACATGACCATTTATGCAGGCACGCATTAGCGCTGTACGTCCACCATTACCGTTTGCATTGACGTCAATGTCCTTCACCTTAAGAAGACATTCAACGCATTCAACATGGCCTTCTATGCAAGCAAACATCAGTGATGTAAGGTTGTTACGCTCCATGGCATTGATATCAATGCCACTTATCTGAACCAGACGCCTGACACACTCAATATGACCTTGGTAGCACGCATACATTAGTGCTGTGTGCCCATTACCAGCCCTGACATTGATATCAATGTCCTTAACCTCCATTAGACGCTCAAGACACTGAATATGACCTTGGTAGCATGCAAACATAAGCGCCGTCCATCCTTCGTTAGTAATGGCATTGATATTGATGCTCTCTACTTTTATGAGTCTCTCTAAACATTCGACATGACCTTGAAAGCATGCATACATCAGCGCCGTGCGACCCCCATTGTCCCCGGCACTGGTGTCAGTCTTCCTCATGGAAACGAGGCGTTCAATGCAGTCAACGTGATCTTGATGGCACGCGTACATTAGCGCCGTCCGGCCGTCGGTTTCCTTCGCGTTGACATCAATGTTCTTTACCTCCAACAGACGGTCGACACATAAAACTTGGCCTTGGAAGCTTGCGTACAGCAATGCCGTCTGTCCAACAATGTCCCTGACATTGATTTTGATGCTCTTCACCGCAATGAGCAATTCGACACATTCATCATGACCCTGATTACATGCAAACGTAAGGGCAGAGCGTCCATAGACATCCGTGGCATTTACATCTATGTTCTTTGCCCCCACAAGATATTCTACACATTTAAAGTGGCCTTGGAAGCAAGCCATCATCAGAGCCGTTCTTCGTTTTGTATCCATCGCGTTAACGTCAATGTTTTTAATGCCCAAGACATGACTGACACAGTCCTCTTTTCCATTCAAACATGCCAGCATTAGCGCTGTTCTACAACGTGCATCTTTATCATTTACAATAAAATTTGTGTCTCGAATTGCGGACATATTTCCAACGCTTTCTGAGGAACCAAATTCACTTGCAAGCATGAGTGCGGTCATGCCATTCTTGTTGGTGGCTTTTACATCGGTGCCTTTCCGATCAGCAAATCTTTTCACGATATCAAAGTGATTCAAGCACGACGCAAGCATCAACGAACTCATGCCATCTTTCTCCATGCCATTGATGTTAATTTTCGCTTTCTCCAGAAACAAATCAATTAATTTAGTATATCCGTGTACAGATGCCCACATAAAAGCTGTCATGCCTTTCACATCTTTACTGTTTGGTTCAAGGCCAGCATCAATGAGAAGCTCACAGCAACGAACATTGCCTTTGTCAGTGGCGTACATCAAAGCATTCCACCCATTGTTATCCGTCAGGTCAACGTTAGCATGCTTGTCAAGGAGAAATCGTACACACTTGAAATTCCCACTCAGCGATGCCATCATTAGCGGGGTGGTGTTGCTGGGGTCGCTCTCATTGACTCCAACGCTACCAGTCTGAAGTAAGCGATAGACACTTTTAGTATGGCCCCCTTTGCACGCATACATGAAGGCTGTCATGCCCGCATCATCTTTGACATTGATGTCGACACCGGTTGTACGAAGCAAACGCCTGACACAGTCATAACTGCCATTCATGGATGCATATATCAATGCAGAGCGTCCATTGTTACTTTTGGCATTGAGGTCCACGTCGGGACATTGTGTGATGACGTTAAGACAATTGGTAATACCACGTTCGCTGGCTATCATTAACAGGGTCTTTCCATCATGGCGGAAATTGACATCAGTTTCACCTTCTGATAGAATAGACTGCATTTCGACGTGGCGACGCGACATACAAAAGAGCCATAATGAATTTTGTTTGCGTTCAACAGAATAGCTTTCATCATGAATGTCATAGGCTCCTACATTTTGAACCTGCGAGTCCTCTAAAAAAGGCTCGTCTCTGTATTTAATCCTGTCAAGAAACACGAAGATTGCGTCAGAACACCGATACCGCTTGTTGTTCTTCGCTATCATTTTAGCAGTAAGACCTGCGTTATTTCTTGTATGCACGTCAGTTTTTAGGCTGAAAATCAGAAGACGGGTACACCTGTAATGGCCATTTTGACAGGAAAACATGAGCGCTGTCATCCCAGTGTTTGTTGTAGCATTTACATCAAGCTCATCAACATGAAGGAGTTGGTCTACGCATTCAATATGGCCGTACTGACTGGCGAGCATTAAGGCCGTCTTGCCAGAGATATCTTGGGCATTAATCTCGATCCCTCTTACTTTTAGAAGAAGTTCGACAATGTTCTGGTATCCTGATCCTGCTGCAAACATCAACGCCGTCTTACCTCTGTAACCTCCCTGATTGACATCGATCGCTGCATTCATTAGGAAATATTTAACCCATTGAGTGTTACCGTGCAGACACGCCATCATCAAGGCCGTCATGCCTTTATTATCAGCATCAGAAACGTTCAAGCACATTTTCGCATGTCCCAAACACTCTATACACACCGGATTGCCGTTTTCACTTGAATACATTAGAGCCGTCCATCCGTTGAGATCTCGCACATTCACACTCATGCGTGGCAAAATTCTTCTCAAGAGGCTCTCCTTGCCATCCAGACAGGCCAGCATTAAGAGCGTTATGCCCTTATTGTCACTCACTTTAACATCAATACCCCAGCTCATCACGACATGCGATTCAAACCATGAAGCACCGTTTAAATAACACAGCATCAAAAACGTCCTGCCTTTGTTGTCCTGGGCATTGAGCTCAATGTTTCCTTTCACAGTTATGCCCTCTTGCACCAGATAACTCCACACCAGAAAATTACTCCTCTTGGATACGAGCATCAAAGCTGTCTTTCCGGTTTTGCTTTTGACATTTGTTTCAAGGCCATCAACTTTGAACAGCCTGCGGACGCATGCAAAATGGCCATTCTCACACGAGAACATCAGAGCCGTCATGCCATTAACATCACTGGCGTTGATATCAACATTTCCCTTCTCCAACAGACAATTCACGCATTCAACGTGACCACTCTGACATGCAAGCATAAGTGCTGTCACTCCATTTACGTCACTGATGTTGACATCGATGTTTTCTGTCTCTAAAAGATGATGGACAATTTCAACATGACCATTCTGACAGGAAAGCATCAGTGCTGTCATTCCATTCACATCGCTGTTATTAATAATGATGTTTCCCATCTTTAAAAGGCGATGCACACATTCTGCATGACCATTTTGACATGAAAACATCAGTGATGACTTTCTATTCACATCAGCAGCATTAACATCAATATTTTCTTTCTGTAACAGGCTATGTACGCAGTCAGCATGACCACCATGACATGAGAACATTAGCGACGTCATCCCTTTAATATCTCTGGCATTGACATCAACATCTGTCATCTCTAACAGAGCATGCACACATTTAAGGTGTCCACTTCGACACGAAAACATTAGTGCCGTCATTCTGTTCACATCACTCGCATCTGCAGCAACATTCTCTGCCTCAAGAAGATGATACAAACATTCAACCCCACCATTTTGACAGGCAAACATGAGTGCTGTCATCTCATTTCCATCACAGGCATTAATATCAAGTTGTTTCCCCTTAATGAGACAAAAAACACATCCAGCATGACCATTTTTGCAGGCTAACATAAGGGATGAAAGTCCATCTAGATTTTTTGCATTAATTTCAATCTCGTCTTTCTCAAGGAGGCGACGAACGATTTCAAGGTGGCCGTTTTGACACGCAAACACCAGTGAGGTTGAATCGTTAATATCTCGCGCATTTATATTAATATCCTCCTTCTCGACAAGACAGTCAACACATTCATAATGGCCATTCTCGCATGCCAGCATCAATGATGTCGATTTGTGTATATCCGAAGCATTAACATCAACTTCCTTCTTCTGAACAAGTCGACGGGCACATCCAGGATGGCCATCTCTACATGCAAACATAAGCGCAGTCATTCCCTTTGTGTCGCAGACTTCAAAATCAACGTTCTTCATCTCTACGAGGGCATCCACACATTCAGTGCGGCCATTCTGGCATGCTAACATAAGTGCTGTCATACCTTTTGTATCTATGGCATTGAGATCAATGCCGCCAGTCTCACCAAGCAAGTGCACACATTCCACGTGACCATTCTGACATGCATGCATCAGTGCCGTCATACTATTTATATCACTGGCATTAACTTGAATGTTCTTTATCTGACAGATATGACGCGTACATTCAGCATGACCATTCTTGCATGAAAACATTAGAGCTGTCATTCCATTCAAATCATAATAATTAGCGTCGATGAACATTTCTTGTGCTAAACGCTGCACACATCCCGCTGAGCCACTCTGACATGCGAACATCAGTGCCGTTGTTCTATTTTTATTCCGAGCATCAAAATCGATCCAATCTAGGTCAATAAGATAGCAAGTGCATTCAACATGACCATTCTGACATGCAAACATTAAGGCGGTCATGTCATCCACATCTCTGGCATTGATATCAATTTTTTTCCTCTGGAGGAGACGTTGTGTAAATTCAACGTGCCCATTCTGACATGCAATCATTAATGGTGTTCTTCGACGTTGATCCCTCACATTAACATTGATGTTCTCATGCTGAAGAAGCCGATCCAAACATTGAACATGTCCTTGATCCATTGCAGCAAATAAAGCCTTCGCCATTCTGTCGTCCAAGGTTGTATCATCCTGGTCCTTGACATCTGGAAGACAAGCGCTACACAGGAAACGGCCTCCACTACAATTTTTTCCATCCATTATGAAAATCTATTTCTTGACAATGTTTTTGTTTCCTTTTTCTCCTTCTTCATAAAAGCTTAAAGACTCAGTCACCTGAGCATTATTGTAAATGTGCCGCTAAAAGCTAGTATTTACATGTTAATGTTACATTGTATATGTTTTAGATTTTGTTATCCTATTACCATCTACTGCTTTAGCAGTGTAGGTAACGCCGTATACGCACAATCATGAAAAGAGCATCATGCCGGAAAAGCAAATATGGGAAAGTCTCTGGATCAAGAAATAATGACAAGCAGGTGATTAGCCCACAGTGCCAACTCTTGAATGGCTCGGTGAGAAAATGCATTTGAGGTATCTCTCAGTAAAACCTGGGCCAAACAAATTTTGCTGTTGCCTTGATGTTAATTACTCATATTATACAGCATAAAATGAACAGGACTGCCATTCTATGCAGCTTGCCAATATGTCTGTTGATCTTTTACATGAGACACAAGCACTAATGATCGCTGTATATTGATAATGATCCGATATTATAATCCATCATGTTCCTTCAGACCTGGCTCCTAGTGGGAGATGTTTCCTTATTACTCATTTTGTCTGGAAATGAGATTGTCGCCTCCAAGTTGGGCTTGTTGTATAATTCCTTTTAGTTTTAGGTTCTATATTGACCTGGGTGGGAGTTCTTATTACTAAGACAAACTGGCCAAGATGGCATGGAGAAGGGTATATAGCCATTTATAAGCAAATTATTATCACATTCCTTTCAGTATAAGTTGTCTCCCTTGCTCCGGATCTGGTATGCGCTGGAATTTAGAAAAAAGATGTAAAATAATCAAAAGTGTATGCGAACAACTGAAGTGAAACCAAACCTACAAACCCTAAAGACTATATCAGTATATTATATTATTTTATATATATACATGTATATATACACATACACACACACACACACAGTATATATAATATGGGAATATATATATATATCATCAAGTTCTCGTTTTCCCATGACTTGTCCTTTCGTTTATTTTGCTCTACAAGGCTGTTATCGTCCCTTTTTCATATTCATTTCTTCGTTAGTGATTATACTAAGGCAAATGGTTCATATTACATACAT
>JBCJKE010489640.1:0-13068 GCA_039654525.1 Melibe bucephala | reverse complement strand
CTCTCTCTCTCTCTCTCTCTCTCTCTCTCTCTCTCTCTCTCTCTCTCTCTCTCTCTCTCTCTCTCTCCTTCCTTTCTCTCTTTCTCTGGCATTCTCTCTTTCTCCACCCCTCCCTGTCTTTCTTCCTTCTTCCCTCTTAATGATGTATTGTGCCCAGTCAATTACATGGATAAAACTGCTTGCCATATTTCGATGTTAATTTTGCAAAGTAGGACTTATTAATAAATGTAATCTACAATGCAATCTTTTTTTTTTTTCCGCTTATCACAGCTGCAGGAGTGAAGCATTTGAGAGATAATGATATCGTGCATAGAGACATCAAGCCGGGCAACATTCTTAGATCTGTTATGCCAGATGGAAGGTAAAGATTTTTTTTTCCGTCCTTACTGTTTTTCCTTTACATCTGTGCACCTGAAGTTTATGCAATGATGGTCAACGATTGATTCAAAATGTCATTTATTTATTTATCTGTTGACGTTGTCTGTTTAGAGGTTACCCCTTTTTCTTTATTTTTTTTTCTTTTTATTAAAGACCTGGTTATGGTTTTGTCAAATAGTGAACTATTTCACATTTTCCTTACAAGTATATGCATATATTTATACATATATTTATATATAACCTATGGTCCACGCTCTAATAACTTAAGATGCAATTATAAATTACTTGTTTATCGAAACCAGTTGAAATCCATAACAACACTTTAGATCACCAAAGATTGCCGCCAACAAGAAAATATCATAAAGAAGAGAGGCATCTTTCTTTCCACTTTTTACCCATCACACATCAAATTCAAAATATTCTGCCCGAAACAGCATGGCAGTGTAAGACAGTCAAGCAATTTAACAGAATTGATGGAAATTATTAAATACATGACATGTCATCGTTGTGGCAAGTAGTAAGTAGTGCAATATTTAACCAGCACTAAGATTGAAAGGAAGAAGATAATGTGTGAGAATTTCAGACTCACTTCTCTGCATCTCTGAAAGGTCGGTTTACAAGTTGACAGACTTTGGTGCTGCACGTGAGCTGCAGCAAGATGAGGAGTTTCTCTCTCTCTATGGAACTGATGAATACTTGGTAGGTATGATCTCTAGACAGCTTGACCATAGATCTCCCATCATATCTCAGACTCATTGGGATACAATAGAATAATAATTTTAGTAATAGTAATGACAACAACAACAACATTAACAATAGTAATAATAGTTATAATAATAATAAAAATTATAATAATAATAATAATAATAATAATAATAATAATGAAATGATAATGATGATCGTAAAATAATTATCATAATTATAATTTAAATAATAAAGATATTAATACATTTGAATAATATGAATACCAATGGAAAGAGGATTTCAAATCAATTCCAATACTATTTCAGTATTTTTTAAATTTCAGTGTGTTCTTTTCATATCACACTACCTTAATAATAATGTTTGGATTATTTTTCAAATAATGCTGAAAGGACCATATTTATTTGGTATGTAAGTCCTGCCCTCACACTAAGCTGTCTTATATCAGTAGTATCTATTGAAGGATAAAAATTAATTCATTATTATTTAAAACCCTCTCAGCATCCTGACATGTATGAAAGAGCCATTCTCCGCAAATCCAAAGGCAAGCACTTTGGTGTCTATGTCGATTTGTGGAGCCTCGGTGTGACCTTCTACCATGCAGCTACTGGTAATCTCCCTTTCAGGCCATATGGTGGAAGGAGAAACAAAGAAACCATGTAAGTCATTTTCCCTCGTTGATTCAATGTGCGAAATTTTATTTTTTGTTGTGGAGTTTTCGTTGAATTTCTTTTTCTTTACTTCATTCTTCTTCCTTTTCTTCTTTTTCCTCCGCCTCCTCCACCTTCTCTTCTTTTTCACTACCTCATCTTCTTTTACCTTCCCCTTAAAGGAGCTACAGCTGCATATCATTTGCCACCTCCCATCCATGACTATTTTACAACTTGGTTTTATATTTATCATATCCTATCAAGTTCTAGGGCTCTTAGGATCAAGCCCCTTTAAAAGCCTGGTTTCAATAATTTTTTGTTATATACGTATATATATTAATTATATATATGTAAGCCTTTTGTGTCAATATTGACGATCTTGTAGCAATGGCACTGCTACGCCTGGGCCAATATTCTGAGAGAAGTATGGCTGCCCAGCCACACTCTCTTCCCCTCTGATGTTTGCTTCTTCCAATTTAATTCAGAGTAATGAATTGATCAATAAGTCTGAGGTACAAAAGGTTGTAAGGGTGAATAAATCCAAATTTTTTATATTTCTTTTTATTGGAATTGAATTTTGCCAGAGTAGATTATGTATTATACTGTAGCCTATATATACATATATACATATATACACACCTACTTACATATAATAAGTTAATCAAATTGATACTTTAGATCAGTTAACTCCTTATCAATTGAAGCTTTTTCCAAGTGTTCTGTCTTCGTTGAATAAACTAATTTTGAAAAAAATATTTGTTGAATGTATATGTCGCCTCTGGTAAACATTACACTTGAATAAGTGAAGAAATCAGAGGGTTTCAAATTATCAATAATATGAATTATTTATTACTTTCTTTTCCTTTTCCCTATTTATATATCCCTAACATTTACTGTATCTTTGATCTTCCCCTCTTCGTCTTATCTGATAGTTTCAAATTTAACATTTTCATTCCAGTTTAATCGTCACTTCTCCTTTGTACTACGCTCAAATAATTTCTATTTGCTTCTCAACATGCTTTTATTACGTGCCTTTCTCTAATTCACATTTCTGACACTGTACATCCTTGTCTTACCCAGATAGGGTCTCAATATCTTCACGCTGGAAAAAAAAAAAAGTATCATCTCAAAGGCAATTGTATAATTTATCTATGTTGTGTGCTGATAACTATGCTGTCTAGGAAATGCCACAGGAAAATGAAATTAAAAACAAAAAACAATGTTACCAATCTGGTCTGAAGCTGTATTTACATATTCCCCCAACAATCTAATGGTACTAAAGGACAGAAAATGTAAAGGAAAGTAATAGTTGGCATAAGATGTAAAGTAAGGCAAGTTGTAATAACTTACTCATAGCATGCTGCATTGATAGTGGTTCATTTTTGTATTTTGTTTTCCCTTCCACCAGGCATCTGATTACAGCTAAGAAAGAGCATGGGGTCATTTCAGGGGTTCAACAAAAAGAGGGCGGCCATATTGAATGGAGTCGCGATTTGCCTGCCACCTGTAGGCTTTCAAGGTTTGAATCTGTTGTTGCGCCAGTGTAACCGAGGTGTCATCTATTGTGTGCTTTTGTTTTGGTTTTTTTTTTTGTTTTTTTCAGGATTCCTGAAATCTTTGCTTGTATCAGGTTTCCATTTCTGGTTGCTTTTCTTGTTTGTTTTGTTTGTTTTTTTCACTCCTACTTTTGGGATAGGGGGGTAAGTGGTTTATTTTATTTGCTTTTCATTTTGTTTTGTTCATTGGGGGGCTCCATGGTGTGTTGTGTGTGTGTGTGTGGGGGGGGGGGGTGTTGTCTCAAATTTTTTAGTTTTTGCAGGTGGGGACAAGTGAATTCCCTGTAAAGACTTTTAAAATCAATTTTCTAATGTCTGGTTTGATTTATATATATATATATTATATATACATTTAATTTGTTTTTTTTCTTTTCTCCCACCCAGGGGCCTCAAGGCACTCATCACACCTTTCCTGGCAGCGCTTTTAGAGAAAGACCAAGACAAGATTATAAGCTTTGAAGAATTTTTTGCTCGAGTGAAGGATATCACATCACGCATCCGCTACCATATATTCTGGCCACAAGCCTTTTCTCTTCTCACAATCTATGCCAAGGATCAAGCTGAGTAAGTCTTTTGCTTTGTCTCCTCATGTTTAGGTTGACAACTTTGCTCCTCACCTCTTTTCCCAAAATGTCTTGTTTTAAGAAAAAAGATCTGAAGAGGTCAACAATCCACCTCTTAATCCACTCTCCATCAACCCTGACTGTATCGAAAATCCCCCCTTCTCAAAAAAAAAAAAAAAAAAAAAAAAAAAAAAATCACTGGAACAACGAAATGAAAACTTGAAACATATTGTAAAGAAAATAATGAAGCATTTTGAAAAAAGAAAAAAGGAAAATATGATATCGAATAGATCCATAAGATTATATTATTTTTAGCCCTCATTTTCCAGTAGGCTAGTTTTCTCTTTTTTGTGGTATTCACTAGCCAATTTTTGTCAATGCCAAGATTTTGTAGAATGGACTCGTTAGTTCTTTTTTGTGTCCATGAAACTCTAAGTGTGTTTCTGCAGCATTTTTAATTTGAATGTGGATACAGTTTCCATGATATTTTTGTTCATAGTCCTGGCTTTAGCTCCATATGTGGCAATTGGGAAAATGCAACATCTTAAGAGTTTAATCCTTGTGTCTATGGATGTACCTTGCCACAATTTCATCAATTTTTGTAAGGCCATTGCACAGCGTCTTTTGACTTCTCTGTAAATGTTTCCATTTTGTGTTAGTACTGTGCCAAGATATTGGAATTCAATGAAATATCTGTTAATTTTGTCTGTTTTTTATAATTTAAAAAACATTTTAACTCCTACTGTTTTGTCCCACCCAATTTATTATCTTCCACCTGTCCCCATTCTCCTTGAGATGCGACGAGCTACAAAAGCCATTCAGGATGATGGTGGTGAGGATGATGATGATGATGATGATGATGATGATGGTGATGATGATGGTGATGGTGATGATGATGGTGATGATGATTATGAAGATGTCCCTGTAACTTTCATTGAACACTAACAATGATCTCTAAAGTCAACAATCCAATCCCATACTTCTAAAGGTGTCACACTAGCTTAGAGATAATTTGTTTGACTTTTAATTCAGGGCTTGTATCCTTTTGCATGTGATTTTTTTTTTTTTTTTTTTTAAAGGGTTCCCCCACCACCACCGCCCACATGCACATACTTTTTTTTTCTTTTGAGGATCTATCTGATTTTCAGGTTTCCCTGATCCTAGCTGTGACAAAGAGGACTATGAAAAGATGGCTTACATTGTTGACTGATTAATAATGCATGACTCAGTAGAGATGGCTGGATGCAGAGACAAATTATAATTGACTGTTTGGGGAGCTATGTGAATTTCAGTGGGTTTTGGAAGGATATACGACGAGGGAACACCTAGTCCCGTAAATTTGAAAGCAATTTTGCGAGCTGTCTGGTCAGACTGAAATCCTTCCTGGATCTCAGAGATGATTGATAATGCTCCGTGACTAACAGCATGGTGATGCATATGTATACAATTATTTAATAGAAATATACAGCCTTTCTAGTCTCTGTGTTGCAGCAGATTGATGGAAATGGTTTGATGAAATAAGTCAAGCCATGTTTATAGATCACAGTTGGCATGTCTTACGCTTAGTTTTTTCATGGACAAAATTACAAATGGTGATGTATATGTATGGGAAGTACATGTAAGTACCACCAAATCTGCTCTTCTAAACACCCTAATTTAGGATAAAAAAATTGAAATATTTTTTATATTAAAAAATGCAAGAGCAGAGCTGCCAACTTAACGTTGAAAAAGCATATTTTTACGACTCTTTTGACCATTTGTATGCCATACGCTTGGAAAAAGTTTTTTTTGTTTTTGTTTTGTTTTCTGTTTAGGAAAAAGATTGAAGCGAAAGAAGGGAAGTCCAATAAAGAAATTGGAAGACAATACAAGAAGGACGATGACATCAGTCCATCCTTTTAATTATTTAACAACTAACTTTAAACAAGTTTTGAGTTACATTTTGTTTTGTTTTTTTATTTGTCATTGTGAGTGTTTTTAAAATTTTTTTTGTTTATTTTTTTTTATCACAGTATTTCACAGCTGCGACAGTTGATCACTGAGCAGACAGAAATCCTAGGTGGGGCTCAGTTGCTGTTGTATGATGGGAAAGTGTTACAGTGTGATTCCAGGGAGCCAGTCTCTAAGTCTCTTCACACCTCCAAAGAGAATCCGATTCTCGTTTTTAACCGACTGCCAGAGTTCAAGCCATTCCGGAAACTGGCTGTAGGTTAGTGAACGTAGATTTGTTGGGCCCTTAAAAGCCTCTATTTGGCTGTGACCACTTATTTCTCACCTTACACATGAGTTGGTTGAGGAAAATAAAAAACCCCCAGAAACAATGTAAAAGATGACTGAGGCCGGACCTTAAAGTTTTTTACATTGTCAGCACACATTTATATTAATTTTTAAGCCATTCAACAAGTTTTGGGGGTCTGGAAAATTTTTGTCTAAACCAATAGTTTTTATTTTTAGTCTGTTATAATGTTGACCAGTAATGGAAATAAAAACACATAAGTCCTCTATAAAACATGCAAGATTTAGTCGACTAGATCTTGAGGTGAGAATAGCAACCCCCCCCCACCTCCTTTTGCCCCCCACACACACACATACTTGTTATTGTAGGAGTGGCACCAGCTACCTCAAATGTACCATAAGAACAGTCAGATTGAGATTCGTAGCAAACACTTTCATGTTCATAAGACCATCATCTTCTCACTAGCTACAGCCCCTCCCTCGCCGTACATACTTTATTTATGTTTCAATTCACGATGTGTATTGCATATTCAGGCTCCTTCCCGGACATGCCACCCGAGACCCGTGTGGACACGGATTATTCCCTCAGTAAGAAATGTTTGGCGGCCTTGAACTCTGTGAGGAATGGCGTGAAAGTAATTATGCTTGGAAACCAGTTGATGAACAGTGCTGTGAAGATGTACTGGTAAGTCTGCCTCCACTCGATTTCACCAACTCTAACCCGGCTCACATTTTTTAAAAAATGTGATGTAATTTCTCTCTGTATCTTGCATCTACTCGCTGTATTAGATTGCTAGTGAAAACTGAGTATTGTAGAGATTGAGTCAGCTTGGAGTAATTAAGTAAGTAATTCAAGAGCCTTCCAACACTGCTGCTACATGTGCTCTTGTTGTATATAACATGACTCTTTTAAAACAAGGGAAATCCTGGTTTCTCCAACAGTTACCTATGTGAATTGTTTTCCCGCTAAACATGTATCCTTGATAAACATTTAGTTTTATAGCTGGTCATGGTGATGAAATTTGTGTGTGTGTGTGTGTGTGTGTGTGTTTTAGAATACATGTCTAATGAAAAATTTGAATTGCCTTTTTCCACATGTTGTGCTGGTCCTGCAATTGGAGTTTGATTTGTTTGAACCCCATCAGATATAAAATATTGCATACATAAAAAAAAATCTTTTAAGATATTTTGTGTAGATCTATCAAACTAAATTATCTGCAATATTTCCCCCCTTTTTTTTTGTAAACATGGTTCTGTTTTTACTGACGTTAAATATAATAATCAATGTGTGTTTTTTTGGGGGGGGGTTTTGTTTTTTTAATTTGCCTTTTTTCTTCTTTTTCTTTGTTCCACCTTATCTCCAGTAATCATGTGAATAAGATCTGCTCTGAGCTGGAGCTGAACATGAGTCATGTGATCAAGTCGTGCAGCCACTCGCAGATGTATAAGGAGCAGCTGTTTGCCCTGATTTCAACCCAGGTGATGATGTACAGCCACCTAGCCCACAGCAACTTAAAGCCGACAGACGTGGACATCAACAGCCGCGTCAACATGCTGCAGACCATCCATCAGACGGGCAATAGGGAGTGCAGCCAGATTAACAACAAGGTCAGATCTTGGGCAGGATGGGGGGGGGGGGGGGGGGGGTTTTTTGCTCAACTTTGTTTGGATCCAAACCCCCCCCCCCCCCCCCCCCCCCCCCCCCCCCCCCCTTAATCCACTTTGGTTGGAGTAAGACATCTCATTTATTTCATCAGAATTTTAGTTTGGTGTGTGCTCTGTAGCCATGGGAAGTGCATGTGTTTTTGTTTGTTGTTTTTTGTTTGTTTGTTTTATTTGTTTTTGGTTTGTTATTTAAGGTAATTTACTGGGTGTAAGTTTGGTGTGTTGGTGAGGGAAGGGGGGTGATCACTTTTTATTTCTTTTGGCTGTTGACTTTAGTTTTGAAAAAAATTTGCGCAGGTTTTTTTGTTTGTTTTTGTTTTTGTTTTGTTTTTCTTTTCTCAATCAGGAGAAGGGAGTGGGTAGGCTTTTGAAACTGTTTTATTTGAGTTGTTTTTCTTTTCTTGTGATTTTTACCTTTTTTTTTTTTTAAATAAGGGACATATTTAATACTAAATACGTCATTTCTCACTAGAGCATGTTTTAAAATGTCTTGTGAAAATAGATGAAAGAGGAGCTGGAGAAAGCTGGGGATATCCTGAGAGATTTGAGGAAAGCACAACCTGTTGACGGTGACTGGAAACCACATGAAGGGTGTCAACCTTCAGACAGATGGTAAGGAGCTTTTCTTCTTAGTACAATGAATGAATTAATTAAAATATGTTCGGCCTTCTTTTTGTCTTTACACTGTTTCAGCAGCTTTACCACCCTATCTGTGTCTCTCTTAGGGAGATTCTTGGAATCAGGTTGAAGAAATTTCAGCTTACCTTGCCTTAGACCTTAGTCCTTTCAGTGCCTGTGACACATTGGGCCATCAGGAACCTCCGTTTTTGTCTGTCTTTGGCTGCTTGGTGTGCCTCATCCCAAGATATATTTGCCAGTCTCAGATCTCTCGACACTTGCTCTTTCCATGTTAATTTTTGGTGGCCCCTATTTCTCTTTCACCTCTGGTTGCCACTCCATAACTTTCTTCACCAACCTTTCTTCTTATATTCTCACAACATGTCCAAATCATCTCAATCTCTTTTCCGTGACAATTTCCACTATTTCCCTTTCGTTTGCTCTTCTCAATTTCAACTTAAGATGAGACAAACTTCTTTTTTTTTTATTGCAGTAGTCTCTGCCTAAGAGAACTCCCCTCTGGATATTCGAAAATTGAACTCTTAGGCAGACCAGGCCGTTAGGTGGATTTCAAAGGAGATAATTCATGTAAATACAAATCTACAACTACAATAAATTTTCACCAGGCATGTGTATCTATACTATTTGAATGACCATCCAATCAAACGCAGATGGGTACTACTACATTGTATCATATGTCGTCAATGATCAATGAAAACGAAAAATTGTGTATCTGCTCATGTATAGGAGTTGAGAAGTGGAGTCGATTTTTATCAATAGCCAAGGCAGTGCTGTGATTAGCCAAGGTGAATCTTCCCACTGCAGTTTTGGAATGAGATGAAGAATTAATTTTTTAATGTTTTTTGGTTGTTTGTTGTTGGATTTTTTTTCTTATTTTCTTATTTGCATTATTACATTGTTAATATTTCTTAGACATATTTCATTCTCTTTTCACTTAAGATTGCATAGACTTTTAGGAAGGAGGAGGTTAGTAGTGTTGGGTGTAGGGATAGTACGTAGACACATTTCTTCATAAGTTATGGAAAAATGGCGTATTCATTTTGAGTTAGTATGGCCTTTTCTTCTTAGACTTCCTAGACCAGTATCTAGAAGACACATTGAAGGCTTGGCGTATTGATGGGGACCACCTCTTATTTGCTACATATCAGAATTGTGCTCTATAGTTAAGGTCCATTGTTACTCTCTCTACTAATTACTAAGACTTACTCTTCCTTAGCCCAAGTTTTGGAACATTATAATTTAAGGAAACTTACCTTTTCTTACACCTTCTTCCTATCATTTGTATTGCTGTAAAATCTTAATTTGTATCTCATGAGTTATTTGAAGCATCACTAATTAGCATTTAAAGCACCCCAGTTTTGGTGACTTTTCAGATGCATTTTTTGTATGCATTTTCTTATTTTTGAATGTAGGTTGGCTTTACTGTATCCTCGTTTAACCACATCTTGATGTTTCTTTTATTTTCAAAGTATTGAGAAGCTTGACGTTTTGTGTCAACGAATGACCAAGATTGTATCATCCTTTCGAGAGGATCGGGCCAAACGTCAACTTACCAACAATGATGAGCAAATTCACAGAGTTGACAAGTAAGTATTCCATATCACCCTATACACTTACTTCCTTTTTTTTTTTTTCTTTCCTTTCTATGACTCAAAAATAAGGAAAGTACCATGTCCTTTCTTTTTCTTTCATTTTTTTTTTTTGTTTGTTTTTTTGCTTGTTTATATTTTGTCGTAAACAATATTGATAACAGGCTTGCCTTGATCATTGATTTTTCCTCATTGGGACGAGAATGGCAGTGTTGTGTGTATTGTGATGTGGTCTGGTTTCTTTCAGTTCCTTCAACAGGAATTTTAATCAGGACCAATGACTTGGTTTAGGGTCATTCTTGCAGGTCAAGGGCTGAAAGAAGAAGAGGTCCTTAAGTAATGTGATGGCTTGCATTTCTGTGTATAGCTCTGGATCTGTGTATGTTGAAGAAAGGAAAAGGGTAGAAAGTTGTTGGATCTAAAGCAGGGGAACAATTTTTTCCTTCATTAATTAAAATTTTGGTGATCTTCAGAAGGCTTTTGTGAATTTTGAATCCATAGTTGCCACCTCACCAGTTCTATTTATATAGTTGACGATAATGATAATAGGAATGAAAATGAAAGCAGTCAATAAAACAGAGAAAATAGGTGTTTAGGTATAGGTGATAAGTGAGAGGTATAGGTGTTTAATTTATAGGAAAGTAGGTATTTAATACACTTGGTAGCTTGGTATACAAAAATACTTATGTACCTAAACGCTTTGCACAGACTTGTGTCTTAAAATATTACTTTTGTTATCAAACACGGGTAACTATTTACTTTATATTATTACTATTTGACTATCATTATTAGCAATATCATCTTTTCTGTTTTCTTTCTAATTTTATTAAATGTTCAGTACGACCTCTTGCTTTTATACCTGTTTGATTCTTTTTTAAAATAAAGTAAAATAAAATAACATTATAGACTGTTTTGAATGCTCATTTTTCACTGTATCAATTTAACTCTTTATTCAGATCTAGTGCCACTCTCGCTATCAATCAGTTTATTTTATTCATCTTCATCCCCATGCCATTCATTAATCAGTTATCTGACTAGATTGGTTGTTATATGATGAGGTCTGTGAGAAACTTGTTTCCGAAGACATCTTTGTTGCCAGGCAAGGTAGACAAATGTAAGAAATACATACAGAAAATGCAAATAAAATAGCAATTTCTTCCCAACTTTCACATAGCTGAGAAGTGAAAGTAGTAACAATTTATTATTAGAAGCTTCTTATAATAAGAGTTACTGCACTATGATATGCTTTTTACCCCTTTGAATTTAGTAACGCAGAGTGTGGCTCTGAACGGTTTTCGGGAAGATTTTAGTGACGCAGAGTGCGTCTCTGAACAGTTAAAGAGTTAAAGGACTTTAAAAAATATTGATTTTTTTTTTTATAAAGATGATCAAACAATTCTTTTATGTTCTTCCTGCATTGCAAAATAGTTAAGGATTTTTTTTTTTTTACCTGACTTTGTAACTGTTCTTGTCAATTTGATAAAGGTTCCTGATAAAAGATTTTTCTTGATATTGTCTTTTCTTTTCTTTTTTTTTGCTTCTCAGAAATAAACTCAAAGAATTGTGCATCACAGCTCAGACATTGTTAGATGACCATTGTGTTAGAAGAGCCCAGAGTCTTTTCACAATTTTCAGGTCATTTTACAGGTAATGTAAAGTTCTGTGTAGATAACTATTAGTAGAGGTGCATTTCTCCTTGCTATAAATCAGATAAAAAAAAAAAGTTCCAGTTTTGATTACATTAGACAAACTCTCCTGTCCAAGGACACCCATTAATTTATGGTTTTTGTTTTGACTTTTACATTTACATAGAGGATTTTATCACTGGTGTCATTTTGCTTAATTCCAGCTTTGAAAAGAGCAGACAATTGTTCTCATTTTTCTCAAAATACAATAATGTATGTTATGTTATACAGTTTTGATACTATGTTATTACTACAATTGTCAATTACTTGAGAGATATTAGATCTTTACTATTGTTGACAATGTTTAAGAATTTTTCCAAATAGAATTATATAAATTTCTGAATTTTGAAATGCTTCAAACAATATTTGTATCCCAAAACATCTTAGAGTGCCTCAATTTTCCCCCCCGATTTTGTTTTGGCAACAATGCACAACATCTTGTATTTTTCTAATAAATGATATGCAACAAAATTTGAATATAGCTTGCTTTTTAAATTTTGTTGTTGTTTTTTTTTATGGATGCTCCTTACTGCTTATTGATATTAGAAACAATTCCTATCATGATTTTTTAAAAATCTCTCTACGCTTGCTACAGTAAAGGGGTTCAGATTCATGACACAGCCACCAGACTGGAAATGATCTTGTCAGAGATCAGCCACCAGCAGACACGACTCATTGACAAGCTGAAGGCTGTGAGTACATTGATCAGGGACAGATCTTTTGCAGACCTAAAAATTGAAGTAAAATGAATTATGTCACGAGTTAAAATGAGAAATCGTAATTACCATACTGAAAATGTGCCCTTTTTTCCTTTTCTTTCTTTTTATGTGTTTTGTTTTCTTTTAGGTTTTCATTTCATTTTTCTGATCCTCTTTGACGGAATAGCAGCATGCGTTAAAATTATAGTAAATGGAGCAACCGAAAACTGTAATGACCGGTTTTGCATACTTAGCTAATAATGCACATGTAGATACAGGAATTTTGAATTCAGGAAGTAGATCTGAACGCAGGCTTTCCCGAGCTCGCGCCTATAAATTCAATTACAATACATCTGTGCGGCCTGAGGGGTTATTTGAAAATCAGTAACTGTCGTATAGCACTGGGTAGCTTTTGGAGTGATTTTCCAGACTGTTCTGAAATTTGTTTACAGATTTTGCATTGACAATATGTTCTGGAAGACTGTTCCAGATATCAACTACTCTGTGTTAAAAAAAAAAAAAGCGAATGTCTAGTCTGCTCCAGATTTTGGTTATTTCAAGGAATGTCATCCTAACTGATTGTCATAGCATCTGAAAAATCCATCTGTTACACACTTGTCATTATTATATATCAGTTCAGTTCATTCCCGTAACCAGATGGTCGTAGGGGAGACATGGATGATCTGTATGCCAGAGAGCGCCAAGCGG
>JBCJKE010489529.1:0-13068 GCA_039654525.1 Melibe bucephala | reverse complement strand
TCCCCTCCCCCAAGAAAAGGAAAGGAAAGAAAGAAATCCTCCCATTAGTGTGATGAAGGATAATAAGAAATAAATGGAAATAATAACATAACCTTACAAGAAAATTGAAAGGAGAAAAATGATTCCATAAGGCTCTCTCTATTTCTCCCTTCAAAGTCCAGGTCTTGACACTGTCATCAGGGCTTCTACAGTCCACAACAGCAACATTTCTGAATAAAAAAAAAATTATTAATCATACCAAACTTGTCATGGAACATAAAACCCCATGAAACTAAAGCACTTCCAACATGATATTGTTCTTTGACAAGTAGATTGAAGACTAACTTTCTCCATATTGAAGAAACTGTGTCATTCATCAAAACATTAAGACTTCCACTTGAGATTATATCTAAGCTTTTTATGAATAAACGACAAAATCTAAATTTCGATACAAAATTTAGATATCTTAACTCATTGAAGATACGCTGGCTATATTTATGGCCAATGTTTAGTTTATAGCCCAATTAATTCACAGAAAAACACAGGGTGTGATGTTGTATGGAAAGTCCCACAGTATTAAAGTCAGACTTCGCTTCATCCAAGAAAAAAGGAAACAAGATTATGCTATGCTCGACAAAGAAGTCAAAAAATCGATCAGGATAGACAAGAAAACATTCTATGAGAATCTTGCACAGACTGCTGAAAGAGCAGGATTAAAAAATGACATCAAAACACTTTACCGAACAACTAAGATTCTCTCATCTGGCTTTAGAAACAACGATGTTCCCATCAAAGACGCACATGGAAATGCCATCTCAAATGAGAATGCACGAAAAGAATGATGGCGAGAGCACTTTCAAACAATATTAAACAGGGACGCACCTAAACTCAGGGCCCACATCAAGAAAACAGACATAGATGTAAATAATACTGACTCTCCAACCATTGATGAAATTAAAAAAGCAATACAGAGCCTAAAAAATGGCAAAGCTGCAGGTGAAGATCGGATAACAGCAGAAATGCTCACAGCTGAAAGAATTTTCACACCAATGCTACTTGAAAATATATTCAGAGAGATATGCAACTCCAAAATTGTCCCCAATGCCTGGAACATGGGACAAAGTTAAACTCCCGAAAAAAGGAAATTTAGCCCACTGTAGGAACTGGAGAGGAATAATGCTTCTCTCCACAACAAGCGAGGTTTTCAGCAGAATCATGTTGAATCGCATCAGCTCAGAGGTGGAACCGTCACATAGGAAACAACAGGCAGGCTTCAGGAAAGGTAAATCTTGCAAAGACCACTTATTTACCTTGCGCCAGATAATTGAACAATGTCAGGAATGGAATGCTACCCTTTATGCCAATTTGATTGATTTTGAAAAGGCGTTCCACATTCTGAACCGACCAGCTATGGAGTATGATGAGGTACTATGGAAAACCATAAAAAATTGTAAATGTTGTCAAAATGTTGTATCACAACTTTAACGTAAAAGTTATATGCAGACAAGAAATATCAAATGCCTTCAGGATAGATACAGGAGTCAAACAGGGCTGTATATTGTCGCCGTTTTTGTACCTCCTGACCATTGATTGGCTAATGAAAGAAACAGTACAAAAAGAAAAGGCAGGAATCAAATGGACATTTTCTGAAACACTTCAAGATCTGGACTTTGCAGATGACATTGCCCTACTGTCCCACAGATTTACAGACATGAAAATATATCACAGGAACTGTCACGAAATGCACAAAAAATTGGTCTAAAAATAAACAGCTCAAACAAAATCTATGAGGATGAATAGCAACCAAACAGAAACCCTAAAAATTGATGGTGCAGATGTAGAAAATGTCCAAAACTTTACATACTTGGGCTCTAAAATTTCTCACAATGGAAGTGTACAAACAGAAATTAACCAAAGGATAACAGAGGCAAAGAAAGCCTTTGGCACTCTGAACAACCTATGGAAGTCCAAGAAAATATCTGTGAAAATGAAGTTAAGAATCTTTAAGACTTAAGTCCTAACAGTTCTTTATGGAGCCGAATCATGGAAAACAACAGAAAACATTTGCCAAAAACTTGAAACCTTCCAAAACAAATGCTTGAGAAGAATTCTAAATACATATTGGTCTAATTAGATATCAAACAAAGAACTTCTCAAGAAAGCAAATATAGAGCCATTAACATTGACAATAAAGCTTCGCAGGTGGAAATGGTTGGGACATGTCTGCAGAATGCCTAAGACCGCTCTGAGATGGGTGCCACAGGGACAAAGGAGAAGAGGCTGCCCCATGGAAACATGTAGGACTGTGGAAAGAGAGATGATTCTTGTTCGAGAATGGACATGGGGCAAAGTCAGCAAGATGGCAGCCAAGAGAGATGAATGGCGTTCCCAATTGTCGGCCTTATGTGTCACCTGACACCACAGAGGAAGAAGAAGAAGTAATCACTGTCATCAAAGTTCTGTGCCCACTATTCTATATGATTTTAGTTCTATACAAGCTGAATGCCCGCGATTTCACCTTGCTGGCTTTAACACGCTCTAGATCTAGATCTAGGTCTACATCACCACTGCCTCCAAAACATTTCAGACAATCAGATAAAACAATAACAAGAAGAGGATCCAGATCTAGATCTGCTACACCATCACCATTATTTTGAAGAATTCTGCCAATTCCAATTAAAAATTCGGCCAAAATACCATTAAAATCTGCTAAATCAAAATATTTGCTTGGAAATGATACTACCCAAACCCTTTTTTCTCTTGACAATGTGGAATACATATCAAATTGTAGATGTCCTTACGTGATATGCACTCCATCTAATGCAGTGGGCCTATTTTGTAGCGTTACCACAAAAATATCATCATTGAATTAATTGAGACAGTGATTGTGCTATGAGAGCATCCATTAAAATTGCAAATTGGTAACCCTGATTACATTGAACCACTAATGGGAGGTGTCATTTGAGAAAATTTCATCTAAAAATATGATATTTATTTAATAGAGCCATGATTTTGGTTTTTTGAAAAGTAGGGGTCATGTCCCTGTTTTGATGCATAATGTTTAATAAAAAAAATATTTATATTCCTTAACACGAACTCAAATTTTACAAGATCTTGTTTACACAAACTGAAAGCAGTGCTCCATGCAATCTTTTTTCCGAGTTTTCCCACTTTTTCTTGCAGCAACAGAGATTCAGGTTACTTTGAGCCATGCAACACGCACGTGTTAAAAGTAAAAAGCCTTCTCTGCGCACAAAGGGAGAGGTGAAGGGTTACACTAGCACATCACATCGCTGCCTTTCTAGAAAAGGAGATATTTAGGAGGGTTGTTGATCACTCACCTTGCCCTCTCATGACTTGCCATGTGTAGGCACGGCAACCTACCGCAAGGCATTGTGTTCCCATCACGTGTCACTGAGCGTGTGCTGATGCCCTCTAACTTAGGAAACCTTAGTATAGGTAGTCCCAGCCTCCAACACAGAGAAAGCCATGAGTGGACTAAGCTCGTGTCAAGTTGATTTGCTTACACCAAAGTGGCATCATTCTTTCAATGCACTTTGATTAACTAGATCTCCATTCCCTGGGAGTGAATGCCCATGTACTGCATTTGTAAAGCCGTATGTATGGATTTCATAAGTGACTTGTAGCTATGTTTTGAGCTTGTTTCATTTAATTCAAAGGTGGTTCAGTTTGTTCAGGGCTGCAGAAGAAAGCTGTTTTCTTCTTTGTAAATCCTCTTGATCGCAGATGAGTGAGCCCACTCTCTTTATTTTTTTTCCTGGTCTCCTTCGTTTCTCAATAATGATGTGAATTCTGTTTTGTCTTCAAAGTACTTTAATGACGTTAAGTCAGCACTTTTTGAGCATCTCTTGGATTTCATCGATGTTGGTGTATTCCTGTGCAATGAAATCCACATCATCTGCATCTGTTACTTCATTCAGGACTTCTTTTTCATATAAAGATTTTGATTCGGGCAATGTAGTTCATACTTCTTGGAGAGAGTAGATGGTGAAAAGAATAGACTTAAATTGCCAGCCATCTTTGTCCAGATTACATCTTTCTTCTATTTGGACATAAAACACTTTCATTCATTTTTAGATAGATATATCTATACACTTGATCATTTTAGTTTCTAAGTTATAGTATCCCTCAATGAGTGAGTAGGGTGATTAGTTGTAAATTGTTTGAAGGGTCTTTCTTTCTCCCAGGTTTTTGAATGGTCACAGGAATTCCTGTAAAATAAATGCATTTGACTGAAAACTTGAAAGATTCCTCTACGAAACCCAGAAAAACATTTATTTTTATCATCACTGACAAAAGTGATATATCGGTTTGAAAATGAGTCAAAATTATATGTCTCAGCAGTTCAGTGGGGCGCCACAGCAGGGCGTCTTCAATTAGTTGATTTAAAAATCAAATTTGAAAAAAGGTATCTAGAAGCAAGGAATATATGGGTAAAAAATTTAGATCTAGACAATAGACAAAGAACAAGAATATCAATGTAATAATTATGTCAACCTAAAAATATTTAAAAAAAAACAGGAAAACTAGAAAAAGGAAAAAATTAAGCAGACTCACTGATCAAAAGAACCAGAGAGCAATGACTGTGCTTCTACTGGGTGCCAAGAGATACACTGAACCTGGAGATAGGAAAAAAATTAATGCATTAGAAGTAAAAGGTAATACAAATGAATCACACCTGCAGGAGGAAGGAAATCTCAACACCAAATGTAATCTTTCTTCTTCTTATCCTCTGTGGAGTCAAGTGACACGTAAGGCAGACACTTGGGAGGATCACTCATCTGTTGGCCATGATCTTGCTGATCTAACTCCATGTCGGGGGCCTCTCCTTTACCCAGTCGTGTCCATCTCAGGGCTATCTTGGGGATCACCAATGGCTGCATATTGCATATTTCCACTTCCACCAGTGAAGCTTTATTGTCGATGTTAATGTTTCCATATTTGCTTTCTTGAGAAGTTCTTTGTTTGAGATCAATTTAGTCCAATATTTAATTAGGATTCTTCTCAAACTTACCATAAAGCTATCCACGCTATAAAATATAGACATCTTGACTCAGTCAGAGTCAGAATAAATGTAGTAGAAGTAGACTTTTTGTGACAACGATGACGATCTTATAGAGGAAATGCATTGTTATACTTGGACTAGTATTCTAAGATGAGCATGGATGCTCAACCACACTCCCTTCTCTGATTTTTGCCTCTTCTACTTGAATTCATAGTAACAAATTGGTCAATACGTCTGATGTACAAGAAGTTGTAGTTGTGAATGAATCCAAAATGATTTTAGGTAGAAATTGGATTTTGCCACCGATGTGGGCTGCTCTTTTCGACTTTAACCAACAAGAGTTATTTTACATGTGCAAAGGAACATGAGACTTCCTAGTTGTATATGTCCGATGGGATAGTCACTCATTTATCTTACCTACCATATGACAAGGAGACAGGAAATAACCTGAATAACTTGGGTTTCTAATTCAAGCCTGCATGGCTGGTAATGAACCCGTGATCTTTGGCTTGGTGGTCGAGTGCCCTAAATCACTAAGGTTTCAGCACTCCCGTAATACATGTAGTAAGTGAAAAATAGGAATCAAATGATAGACCATGCTTGAATTTCAATAAAATTCTATGTGCTCAGACTATCACAACCAATGTACACTTGATGAGATAATCAAAGGATGCAATCATTCTCTCCTGAGCTTGAAAATCTGTTTGAGATTCTCATTGGCATTCTCCCAAGTGCAGCAAAGCCAGACAATTTCGTCAAAGTTAATGAGAACATCAAAATCACCAACAAAACATCAATCAATACCATTGTCTCTGAAGTCAGAGGGGAGCCTTCACAGGAGTCATATATGATAATGATGATACAGCCACCCTATCAACCGATTTGGCTTCAAATGTGGAAGTAAAAGCAGCCAATGAAATACTGAAGCGCTTTGTCGAGCAGCACAAAAATGGACGGCACAGTTTGGCGTGATCACATAAACAGAAGACAATGAGTGTGAAATGATTTACAATTATCAAAGACTGTCGACAATTAAAGTTCTCTTCAAGTCAGCATGCTAGAACCACCTAACAACCAGAGTCTTTTTAGGGCCAAATATCAGTTTACAATTGACCTTGTGTGGCTTTACATTCCAGTCTTTCTGAGTGATCTTATCTATATTCTAAAATGTAGATTAGATTCAGAACATTTGTAACAGGATATATCAAATTGTAACAAATTTGTTATCGTTCGCAACATGTCAAACCTGGTATAACAATTAAATAACATATTTGATAGCTTTCTCAATATTGAAAAAAGTGTATTACCTGTTGTGAATGATGCTTAAGCTGAGAAACAACTTTGCACTCTGATAAATCCCACAAACATACTGTTGAATCGGCAGAGGCGCTGGCCAAAACATTTCTGTCACAAAGCAGAATATGACAAATAAAATCGTTTTGAATTCAATTCACAGAGAAATTCTCTCATATGCAGTTTAATTTGCCTTTGAGTTAGCCAGTATGATTGAAAACCCAACAATCATAAAATAAATAAATAAATAAATAAAAATATCACAAAATAACAGAAACTATGTCTACATTGGTTTTATGGCCTTGTGACAAAAAACAGAAAATTCAATAATAATAATAATAATAATAATAATAATAATAATAATAATAATAATAATAATAATAATAATAAAAATAAAAATAGTAGTAATAATAATAATAATAACAATAACAATAATAATAATAATAATAATAATAATAATTATTGATCTAAATAAAAATAAAGTGTACATAGCAAACAGGAAAATACAGATTACATAGCAAAATAATTTTGCATAAAAATATTATAATCAAACATTAACATGATGCTGTAGCTGGTCCCCTGGTCTAGAGCCAGTAGCCATAGTCTAGGGGGATATTTCGAGTAAAAGTGGGATATTCAGAGTAAAATGTCATACCCAAAGACAGACCATTGATGTTTCCTCACTAAACATTGTTTTAACCAATGACCATATCAGTGTGACTACCTCTTAGTTAATGAGGTTCCAAATTTACCTTTTAAAAATGATTAATACTGTGCATGAAACAAAGTAGCAATATTACCACTTGAAACATTTCAAATGAAAACAATCATGCCAGATCTGATGTTCAAATATTTTCATAGCCATCTTCTTGTGTGGATAGTCATTTATATTCATACTTCCCTGGTGCTTTTAGAAAATGGAATAAACTGCTAGTTAGTGTAAAGTGCAGTATAGATTGAGAAGACTTTAAGCAAGATCTAAAACATATAACATTAACATGTAAATACTAGCTTTTAGAGGCATGTTGACAATAATGCTCAGTTGACTGAGTCTGTCAGCTTTTATGAAGGAGAAGAAATTCTGAGATAATTGGGCTTGATAATTTGTGTAACTTCAAATTAAAGTCATTACAAAATTTAGTTTAATATGTATTCCTCATTCTTGCTGGGACAGAGAGATAAGGACCAGGAATACATGAAACATTTTTCATGTCAGTCAAAGATGATGAGCAATTTTACAAGCAATTGGGTTGCTATTAGTTTTGTGTGTTCGTGTGCGCGTGAAACAGTACGACTGTCATGCCATCAATCGCTAGTGATGAGAGGTGGAAGTGAGAAGGGGGGAGGGGGGTAAGAAGACACAATGCCTATGCATGCCCACATGATGTGGGGTAGTGTCGGGTTGGTACATAATGTAGATCTAGTCACAGTGGAATCTTTGATAAGACAAGATTTAGTAGGGTGGGGATCTAAGAAAGTCAATTTCAAAGTGGAAAAAAACGATTGAGACAAGTGATTGAATAGAATGGTGGCTTAACTGAGCTCTTGAAAAAGTAACATACTTTTGGTTTAACAATTACATTTTACTTCATTAATAAGCTCCATATTTAAATTAAAGAACTCATAACTTTGTGCCTACAAACACGTACTATCGTAGGCATAGTCCTATTGTACATCAGCCTAGCAAAGGCTATAATTTTAGTTACCAAACAACAGTGTGACAATTAAAAGCATGGATAGTCTATGATAAGCCATGCCAATGGTGTGTTGGGATGCTACTACAAGTAGAAGTAGTAGGCCTAGTATTACTGCTGCTGTCCAGTGGTCTTTTCAAAAAGCCAGTACCTGGCTACATATTATGTCAGCATGATGTGGGCTATTTTTAGTCAAGGTTTAGTGGGCTTTTTTAGACTACTAAAACAGGGAATACTTTGCTTGCACTGCTTGAACAGCAGGCAGAAAGTTCGAAGAATATGTGAATGGGTTTGACCAATGTGTTAAAAAAATGTAAAGAAAATAAAGGAAAATATTCAGAACAATGCAGTTTGAGGAATCCGTGAATTCAATGAATGCGGATTCGACAAACACGAGCTGCACTGCATATGCTGAAAAGTGATGAGAATTCCTTTAGTACTTTTAAAGTTATAATACTTCAAAGTTCGGGGCATTTTTTTTTTAATCATCCAATATAAATATATATATATATATATATATATTAGACACCACATATAACAAGGTCGTTGGGACCATAATTACCTTGTTATTGCGGACTATCATTGTATGCTATCATAGGAATAGGACAGGATCTTACAAAGGAGGTCACTGATAACATGGGTATAAAAATAATCCCCTTACAAAGATCCCTAAATGATGTTGGAGTGTAAGCTATCAATCGACACCCTCACTTCTCTGCAACTGTAGGCAATGGAAACACACAGGGGTGGGCAATTGAACAGACCATCACTCATTACACTAAACATGTATTATGATGTATGATTATCAGACATCAACTGGTGTGTGATGATATAGGTTTGTAGGTACCGATACATTGTATTGAGGTAAGGGGGGCTTAGTGCCATTATTTATGCCACTCATACAAGTCGATCGGCCAGCAAATCCCTCATTATAGGCGAACTTTTGGCAATTAAGACCTCCTTATTGGTGATCCTGATTGCAAAGTATGAATGAGGAAAATTAACAGGGATTTGATTCAACCCCATAAGACAACTTCTTGTCAATGCCGACCTCCACTATAATATATACAGTAGAATCCTGATAACACGAACTCCAAGGGACCAACGAAACTGGTTCGTATTATCAAGAATTTGTGTTAAGAGGATTGACAAAAATTGAGGAGGAAAAAACCTCATTTGAACTTCGGAGCAATAATTTTACATGTGTTATCTCTGAAGAGGTGGGTGGGTGGGGCTGAATATTTAGTTGATCGAAATCGAAGGATTTCGATGGAATGAATGACGCTATGGTGCAAGCAAAGCAGCCCAACACGAGCTTAGTCCACTGCGGTCAGCCAAAAAAGAAAGGAGAGGTGGATGTGTGTGGAAATAGAAAAGGGGGGGGTTGCAAGCGGCAAACAATTGGGTGACCAGTGGAGGCTGAGGCTACCTATACTGAGGTTTCCTATGGAGGAGAGCATCATCAACATGCTAAGTGACATTGACAAGCGATGGGAACACAATGCCTTGGGGTAGGGGGCGATGCCTGCGAATGGCACGGAAAGCCTTATGGCACAGAGTGTGGCCAACTGCCTCCAAGAATTTTCTTACTAGGAGTAGTAGGAGACAGTGGTGAATGATGCGCCTGTGTACCCTTCACCAACCCCTTTCCCTTTGTGTGCAGAGGCGCCTTTTTAATTTTAATAAGTGCGGGTCGCATGGCTCGCATCGATCCGAAGCTTTGTTGGTGCAAGAAAAAGTGGGAAAACTCGGAATAAGTTTACGTGTAGTGCCGGTTTCGGTTCATGTAAACAAGATCTAGTAGAATTTGAGTTCGCGTTATAGAATATTGCATTAGTTGAAAAAAGAAGAAAAAAATTGGGGATTCGCTTCAGTTCGTGTTAAGGGCCAAATTCGTGTAAAATGGGTTCGTGTTAAATGAATTCCACTGTATGTTATTGTTGTTTTTTGTTTGGTGTTATTGTTGTTTTTAATTTTTTCCATCTTTCTTGTTTTCAATTCTTTTGACTGGCAAGGCCCGCAAGACAAGTTGAGTGATATTCTGAACTTGAGAGAACATGTCAGGTTTTCTTGACAACTGCAACTGGCCAAGATGCGAGTGCATCGAACTTGGGGACCGACGGAATTTGGTTGTGTCCATTATCTCAGGAATTATGGTTAGATTTCTTTTTGATGGGAAGAAAATTTCAGATACATTTGTTGTATAATATTGTTAATATATATATCAGATCAATTTGAGTTATAAATTTTATTCTTGAAAAGATACATTTGAATTTGGGAGAATTTGTTGTTGAGGAAGTTTAATCATGAAGCTCATTCCATCCTTTCAATATATACATTTCAAAATTTTCTTTTCTTCTTGTAATGAAGATGATCATGACTCTTGTCATCATTGTTGTTGTTGTTGTTGTTGTTGTTGTTGTTGTTGTTGTTGTTGTTGATATTTTCATTATCATTGCAGTTGTTAAGTTAAAAGTGGTTTAGGGGTATGGGCACCAGGAATTACAGTTAATACGAGTTTAATTTTAATTTAATTTAATATGATTGTATAGAATTTCATGAATGCTAGTAAATCATTTGCAAAGATCTTACAGGGAAGAGTAAACATGATTTTTTTCAAAAAAATTGTATTTTATGTCGTATATATATGATTTGTCACGTTTTCAGGAAGTTACAAAGGACCAAATATTTGTTGAAATTGAAAAAGGGTTTTATAAGAACCCCAATTAAAGATATAACAAGTATGAGTGAAAAACGAAAAAACGAAAAAAGGGAGTCTTAGCTTTTGCAAATTGACTCAATTAGAAACAAAACAAGTTGATAGCAGTTTCCATGGCAACCATATACATCACCAAAAGACTAACACGTTGATCAACCCAGAAGGTTGAACCTATTAGACAGTATGTTAACAAGATTTTGGACCAAATCCCAAATTCTTTGAGGAATACATTTCCACTGTCCCCTTCCCCTACCCTTATGGATTACATTTGGTAATATATGATGTTTTTTTTTTCCCTGTCAGTTTTTTACAGGTTGGTGGATGATCATCGACGCTGCTGCAATGTACCCAGATGACAGTGATTTCAGACATGCTTTTCAAGCCCCTGGATGCATAGCAACAGTGGCATTTTTTGTGTAAGTTTGGTACCATTAAAATACTCAGTTTATAAATTGCTATTGTCTTAGCCTTTGCAAATCTAAGCACCTTAACTCCTGTCACATGGAATTCCGATTCACGCTTACCAATGCAACTGTCAACTGATCTTACATCAATGCTGATCAAACTACTATTTTACACACTTTCCTTCTATTCTTTGCTGAGACTTAATCTCAAAGCTTTTGTTTCATTTAAAGCTTCTTCTTTTGGTATTTGCATATAGGATCAACTCAGTGTCCAATGGGCAAATTCGAGGAGAGGCCTACACAACAGGATGCATTGGACAGACAGGTATGTTGGATGGATGTTTCGTGGTTAATATTTATAGGGACTTTCAATAGGGCATATGTATTCTGTTGTCTAAGTTACCCCTTCATCCTTACCCCAGGTTGACAGAATTGAACACCATCCCTAAATGCAATACATATAATAATGCATGCCATTCATACAGTGCAATTCCATAAATCATGTCATGTTTAAGGTTGCTTTACATTAGTTCCATGCATTACTTTCACTTGTAGTAGACAGTATTGAAATGAATGAATAAATGTACTATTGTATTGAACATAAGTAATTCCTTAGGGAGACATTTTTTGGGAGAAGTCAGTGAAGAATGGAATTGGAGAAAGAGTAGGATTCAATAGATCCATTTGTAATATATTGTTATCATTCATATGTCTCATACGTTTTGTTTTTCAGGGGCACGTGTCTGGCTTTTTATTGGCTTCCTCTTAGCTTTTGGTGCATTGATTGCCGCTAGTTGGATTCTGTTTGGCTTTTATGTTGTAGACTGTAAGTACTGTGCTATTGATTTAAGGATGATTGGAATTGAAAGTCTTTATGCCTATAGCCTGTGAAGTCAAATCTGCTTTATATTATCATTATCAATGATTCCTTGAAGACCACACAACGTAACCATTTTGATGCTTTACAATATGAAAACATGTAACTATCTCTTGTTGTATACACATCTCTGCATGTAGTCATGAGGCATGGTTTTTGTGTTTATCAAATATAAAAAGGGGAAATCCCTTTCATGAATTCCCAGACCCATAGAATTAACAGGGATGTGATTTGTATTCTTGATCAATTCAAATTCAAATGTCTAGAGTTAAATCTAGACTACAAGTATTACTTTATGGCACTGAATTGCATTTGATGCCTGGATTATTCTAGTTTCTCCTCAGAATAGACCCTGAAGACAAATTACGTCAAGGGATTTATTAGGGCATTAAAAAAAACTAAAAAAAACTACTTTTTGTAAATTAAAAAAAAAAAAAAAAAATTTGAGATGTCAAGTAAGTCATGCCATGATGAATATCTAGATCCGATTGTGAATTCTTGCAGTTTCTTTCAATTGTACATTTAAATTAGTTCATTTTATTAAGGTAGGAAATTATAATCACCACTAATGACTCATAGAGTTGAAGGTTGGAGTTCAGTATAAATTAATAGTATTTTTAGTTTACATATTTTCAATGAAAGCTCTACAAAATCCAATGTTATCCTTGCCACAGATAAATTAATAAAATGGCATGGCATCTTTTCTCTGGGATGAACTTGGGATCTCAAAGTTATTATATATCTAATCTTTGCAGTGTCAGTATCTTTTGAAATGATACTTTACACATTTCTTTCCTCACCCCACCCAGTCTTTAACTTTAAGTGAACACTGGTCCTGTAGTGTAAAATAGTAGGGGCCGTTGAACTCTTTCATTGAAGTGTCCGACTATAGCTTATTTATAACACAAATATACCTAAGGTTTCTTTATCATTATAGTAACACACACACACACACACACACACACACACAGAGTAACACCAATAAAACCAAATACCGCTCACCTTGCTCCATCAATTCACTATTAGCCATGAGAGTCCCACCCCCTTTTTTCACACAGAACGCCCCTCCCAACCCC
>JBCJKE010489417.1:0-17237 GCA_039654525.1 Melibe bucephala | reverse complement strand
CTCTTAGTTTCTTATTGATGTGAATTAACCAGAAAATTAAGGAAAGGATTTGCTAGGGATCCACCATAAAGCAACACATTTTAGTTCCTTTTAGTTATGCTGTTTGAATATTCTTTTAGTTTCTTGTATTCTTTTTCTTTTCTTGTCGAAATGTATGTAAGCATTTCCTTATTTCAAGAACATATTGTTTGGCATTGATGCATATTTATTAGCTTTAGTAAATCAAAAATATTTAAAAGTTAAAATATCATTTTGTCATAGAGAGTACACAGATAAATATTTTTACTTATCTGCACTTTTTTTGTTTGTAAGAGATAGTTCTACCCATGTAAATAAATATTTTTTCATCCTTTTGATCTGTAATTGTTATGATTAGCCTGTTTTGCTATTTATAAGAGAAATGTGATATTTGTAAAGCACAACATGAAGAATGGAACCTATCAAATTTTCTTTAAATAAATTAATTTCCTTGCACAAGCTTTCGGGGAGTCACTTTAATTTTTGATAACCTCTTCAGAAAATTCAATTGTATATACATATTTTTTGGTAAGCTTAATGAAGAATTTATTTGAACTCCTTGTATAGCTTGTTTGGATATCATGTTTGCAATACTGGATTATCCTCTTCTGTTTGATGGCAATAATGTCAGAGATGGAATATGGGTGGCTTGAATATCATAACATTTTCATGAACCAAATGGTGGTGGTCAATGAAAGGACTTATGCAGATTATAACTCTTGTAATAAATTTGAAAATCATTTAAGGTCTTATGTGATAAAAGGTATTTTTTTTTAATAAAAAGAAAAAAATTCAAAGGAATGTCTAGAATCATGTTAAAGCAGAAATGTTTGAAATGTATGCAGGGTATTCCCATTTGGTTATTTAAATAAATTGTACTTTCATAGGAAATGTATTCCTTTAAAAACTATGTTTTTATAGAGAATGATTTCAAGTTTTTCTGAAATATGTTAGACAGTGTCGTCATGCTTGTTGTAATCTATGTTCTACAAGAAAGTACATATTCATTGCTATCATACGATAAAGGCTTTTGAAATTAATTAAAAATTATGTAATTCTGTGTGGAGCACTTAAAAGATGAATGCAATTTTCATGTCAATTGGCACCTTGGCAAATTTTGTACAGTGAACACTGCCAATAAGCATGCCATCCACAAATAGGCTTCGGCTTCAAGCATGCGATCCAAAGCTTACTGATTTTTTGTTATATAAACTACATGGTCACTCTGGCCTCAAGCATGCTCCATCTCAAATTTATGGTCACTGCTGTTACATAATGCATGCCAATTGCACATAAAATTACTGTCTCAGCCTCCAGGTAGAAAATGCTAGCAATTGTACATGCATTTTTATTATGACGACACTTACAAAATGAAAAATGAAAATTAATCATGTGAGATCTGGTGCTCAAACATTTACATTACCATCTTCAAGTGTAGATAGTCATTTGTATTCATACTTCCCTAGTGCTTTCAGATTTTGGAATAAACTACCAATCAATGTAAAGTACACTAAAAATACTGAAGATTTTAAGTAGAAATTTAAATGTACAACATAAGCATCTAAATACTTGTTGCCTAGTTACTTTTCATTGCATTGGCAGCAATACTCAGCTAACTGAGTTTGTCGGCTCTGATGAAGAAGAAGAAGAAAAATCTAATTAAATCTGTCTCTGGACTTATGCGACGGATCTAGTGTGTGTGTGTAAGTGTGCCTGTGTGCTCACTTGTGAGCAGCTGCATCATACAGGCTTTATTCAATCTAGCTAGTCATCAAGATAACAAAAGGTGTGAATTTATCAAAAAAAGCTGAGACACAGCCTGATAGTTCGACCAAAACTGGATCCATCTGTTGAAATTACATCGTGAAGACCCAGTGCTTTGATCTTATGATTGTGATGGGCCCTAGATCTATGCCCTTAGTCAACATTGCGTAGCCTTATAAAATTGGTCAAGCACAGGATGTGTATATTGGCCAATGTTTTGTATTATCGTCAGTGGGTGGAGCTTTTAGTTGAAGAGGAATAGTAAAATACCATGTTGATTCCCCAGCAACCTATCTAAACTTCCCCAAGCTCTGGATGGCTTCAGCTAATTTGAATCACTTTGAATAGAGCAAGTTGCTACTGCTTTTCTATAATAAAATCATTGGAAACAACCCCAGTAATGCATGGAAGGGTAGCAATTCATGTTTATTTTTGTTCTCGTTTTGTATTTCGGCCTTGAGCATGCTTTAGTGACAAGCATGCTTTAGCCCCTCCCAATCATCATGCTTATTGGCAGCATTCACTGTATCAGATTATTGCAAGAATTGTTGTGTTTTGTTGAAACTTTCTTCTTTTTTTCATTGAATTTTTGTATATGTATCACTTCACTTTTTCAAAAGTGTGTCAGTTTCATCAGTTTGAATTTGGTTGAGGACCAAAGGCATAATTCACTAAGCTGTTCTTACATGCGTGGATGGGTGGATTTTTGTTGTTCTGCTCTTTGCTTTGCTTGCAGTATATTTTTCAGGGTTTTTTTTGTTTTTTTTTGGTGGTTTAATTTTGAATTTTTGTTTTTTGTTTTTTTGTTTTTGTTTCTATTTTGTAGACTTAGGAAGCTTATTAATGAACACCAACATTTAAAAAAGAAGCATACCATACTAGCACCTTAAATTTTTTCCATGTCTGTACCATTTAATTTTTCATATTTTCTTAAAAAAGATTTAGTATTGTGATGTTCAATCTTGCCATACATGCTAAAGATTATTTTTTTTCATAAACTTACTTTTCCTCCCCCTTTCTCTTTGACGTTTTTACTCTTCTTATTTCACATCATCCATACCCATCGATAGTAAAGATGGTTTAGTAGAAGTGCATGTTAGTTGGGATAAAGAAATACTGATTTGTTCTTTCACATTTACTTGACAAGGCTTTGAAGAAAAATGATCGTGTGTATTGATGTGACACTTTATGATTTTAAGACTGAGTGGAAGTACATGGTAAAGAGTCTATTTCTATAGCAGTATGGTATGTCTTCTTATAATCTTATTCCCTGTACAGCCTGATGTATTATATTCTTATTGCTGCATAAAACTGTGTTGGATTTTTATATGTTTCATTTTGTAATTCTTGATTTCAATTTCACATCTTTTTATAGTTATCATTATCTCTCAGTATAAATTCTGCATCTTTGACTCTTCCCCATTTCCATTAATTCCATTTCTAGTTTCCTTTTTTTTCATATCTCGTCTCAACTAGCTCTCTGTGCTCTTTTCTCCCTTTTTATTTATATTTATCCCTTAACTTTCGGATGGTAAGCTATTGCTGATTTTTTTACTTTATTGAGTCCAACCTGAAAAAAAGGTTTAAGAGAAAGATATAGCATTGTGCTGCGAAAGAGGTCTTAGTCCATTCACAGAATGGAAAGAAAACTCCCATAAATTTTTAGTCATTTACATGACCAAAGTCAAAACAATTATGATCTTACAATTACAAACTTATATTGTCTTCTCTTACCAAATATTTTCACAGTTGATGTGATGAACATGGGCATTTTTAAATTGCTCTAACAATTTATTTTCCTTACGGCTCATGAACCCACCCCCCTCGCACCCCAGTCCCACCCCTTTATTTTTTCTTACACGTGTACTATCATTCATATTTTGTATTTGTCTATTTCAGGAGTGACAGACGATCTAAAATCATTTCATCGCCTTCCAACTTTAGTCACATAGCCCACATTGGACCTGATCAGGGTCATCAAGTGCTCATTGATTTGCCTAAGGTAATCATATATCCTTATATAATCATATACTATTCGGGTCCCTGGCTTTGTTTGGGGTTTTAAAAACATTAGATTATGTGGAGGTAGGTTTTAAAGTTTAAGCTTGAATGTAATGATGTAACTGCTGTTACAGGAGTTTTGAATCTAAATCTTGTTGATTGGGTTTATCCCCTGAGTGAAGAAACCTAATCTGAGATCTAGAATCTAGATAGTCTAGTTCAGAATCATTCAGAAGTGATGGATCTAGATCTAGAATGATACAATCAGTAATCAAGATAGATCCAGATTTCTAGTGGAGTGTTCTTATGTCTGATGTGTGTTTTAGATTGATTAAACAAATCAGTTGTGCTGAAGTTTAAGTAAAGTAGGCTGGAAATTTATTGAGAAAATCTGTAACTTAAGCGAAGTGTCGATGTAAATGACTGTAAATGATGGATGCAGAGTGAGAGATACCAAAGCTTTGGGTTGTCTGAGTGTCGTCGATCATTTAGAATTTGTATGGTTAATTTCACATTTATATTCTTGTGCTACATTTGACTCTGTCATGACCCGGTAAAAAAAAACTCAGGCGATTCTAGACCTATATGAGATTTCTTGACTGCATCTCAACTTCTATTTCTAGGCATTTCAAGAGATCTAAATATATAGACTAGATGTCAATTCTAGATTAAATGTGCAGCACTAGATCTCTGTATCAATAGATATCTACTTCTTCCGTTATTTCTTGCCACAGATTTAGATATAACAGTAAGAAAGTTAAGTCAAGTCACTGTTGGAAAATCCCTGATCAAAGCCTGTTGCCCAGCTAGTGTATGTGTGTATGTTTGTATGTGTGTGCGCGCGTGCGTGCGTTCACGCATCCGTGCGCACGCACACACACACACACACACACACAAACACACACACACACACACACACACAATTTTGTTTTTTCCATTTTTTTTTCTTCAAATTTTTATTGTCTACATTTGTTTTCCTTTTCATGTATTTTGTTTTAGCATTAGATTAAATTGCAACTGGATTTCTCAGACGTTCCTTAACATAAATAAGGATAAATTATTTCTGCCCTAAACAAATGGATAAATGATGCTTGGAGGTGTTTTAATTTTCCTGGCAAACTTGCTGTCTTGAAACTCTTATTTATTCTTGCCCATTTAGCAACACATTTTTTACACTCTAGTCTAAGTGTTCAATTCTCAAATACCACTCATGTTAAGGAATTATTCTTACAGGGAGGCACCGCTACAGGAGGCAGTGAGGAAATGCAACGGGTCAAGAGCATGTTTCAGCCACAACTGAAGTTAATCCATGAAACCCAGATGAGAGGAACTAGATCAAGTAATTCACATTTCAATGGTAATTTTCTTTTATGCTTGTTCAGTGCTTTAAGATAAGAGATGAATTGATTGAAAGTATTGAAAAAAGTGATGTGGATACATGAGATCTTTACCTAGCAAACATTTGTGACTGTTTTGCTGAATGTTTTTAACATGAAATCTGTATGTTTGTTGTGGATCAGATGTTATTATAACCCAATATTGCGTTGGCTTCCTTGCTGGTTGCATTAAGTTATTAATGAGAACGAGAATATTCATATCATGACATTTAAAGAGATATTTTCAAGATGGTTTTCAGGTCACATTTCTTCCCTTCAGTTAAATCTGTAACAGCATAGAAATGGGTTTAGGGTCCACATAATTGCAGAGCTGCCTATCATTGAAGACTTTCCGGAACAATCCCACAAAATTGCATATGATCGAATGATCCTGCATGTGCATTTAAAATCCCTGAAAAAATGGGTTTTTTTTTACGGTTTAGTGCCTGATTATAATGGCTGTTGTTTGGTTGGTAATACAGTATAACAGTGAAAGAGCTGTAGAATCAGATTTGTGTATTGACGGAGCCTTTTACTTTTAATTTCAAACCCTTCTCCCTTGTCTATATTTGCCATAAATAGCCTTGTTTTGTACTGTTGAGATAGGGCTTAAATCTAGATGTAGTTTCAGTTTCAATGTCGTCCCAACATGATGGAATTCAAAGCTAATGGAAATAATTAACAAATGCCAATTTGCAATCTGATAAAGAAAAGAAAAAGAGAATTTGGAATAGAATGCTCAATTCACTGGACTCCTCAGAGTTCACTAACTACATCATCAGTCAGTCAGTATCATGACCTAATTTGTCCGAGTAAAAGGGAGAAACACACAAGACATGACCATTTTACTTTTTTTTATACATTTATTAATTGAAAATGCTCATATAGATGGCAACATGATATCAGTGTACTTGATGTTGAATGGAGTTGAAGGAAATTTCTGGTCATGCTTTTGCTGTGACGAGTCTGCTTTTCGATGGAATGCTGCTTTAACGTTTGGCAACCCCAATTTTTTGTGGATTACACTTGATCCTTCTCAAATTATTTTTGGATGGATTTTTTCTTGTGTTTAGCTCTCAGCCAGATGTGCTTTCAGTGCTGGTGTTATTTTTTTAGTTTGTGTGACCAAAAGAAAATGATTCTGCTGTGCTGATTAACACCTCTATGATGACTGAATGTAAACATTAATTTTTTGAACTCCTGCACATGTTAAATGACATTTTACCAGCATCGAGGCAATTAGCTACCCTGAAATGGTCATTGAGCATGTTTTACCAAGGGCTTCACCTTTTCTCCTCACATTGTGTAGGCAATGCTGGGAGTGGCAATCAGACCAGACCGGGAAGAGGCAGAGGAAGGTCTTTGCCATCTTCAGGCAGAGGAGATCTGTCTTTTAGTAGTTCGCAGCAGCAGCAGCAGCCAGATCAGCAGCAGGCACTGCATCAACAGCCACAGTCACCGTTATCTCCTTCGTCACCTCTTTCTACAGAGCAGGGTAGCTTTGAGAAAGAAATGTCTTCACAGATATTTGAGGTTAGTTTTCGTTGAAGCGCAGTGTTTCGCATTTTGTACTTGAATCTCTGCATTTTCTTTAGGTTAAAATATCTTATGATCTATAATCTCACTTCATTCTTTATCGTCATCAATTATAGAGACATATTTTATCGTTATGGACGTTTAGTTTTTATAGTTTTTCTCTTTTTGCTGCTGCACTGTTTATTTATTTTTTTTGTTCATTCAAAGATGGTTACTTTCAGTTCTCACCATTGTAATTGGTTTGAGAAGAGATGCTTTCATCATAAATTTTCTTTCTTTTATAGATTACCAAGGATCTAATGACCACCACTTGATTAAATAATGAGTTGAATTTTTAATTTGTGAGTGGGTGATGGGGGTGTTTAGGGGCTTGATTTGAAATGAATTCACTTCAATTGCATAGAAGAAATTGGGGAGGGTTTCCCTTTTACAATACTATTTTTTTTAAATTTTTATTTGAGGACACTTTGTAGTCATATACTCCACATTCTAAAAGCTGAATCATATTTTATTTTTATACATTCAAAAAAATTGAATGGCAGTGAGGAAATTAGTTTAATTTGAGAGATTTCAACAGTGTATGAAATTTTTGATTCACTTTTGTATGATTTTTTGGCTTGTCTCTTCATGGGCCTTCTACCTAATAATAGACTTTGGCTTTTCAAGAAGTGTTTACTGACAACATTGATTTTGACATGTGTAATTGTAGGATTTCATGTACTTGGCTACAAGAAACATGGTCTGTCAGTATTCAAATCCAAGATCTTCATAAAGTACTTTTTTCTCCACTCATACACACACACAACCTAAAAAAGTTATCGTGAGGGATCAAATGTAAAACCGATCTTTGAGATTTGAAAATGCAACTTAGAATGTATGTAATGATACAAAATACGGCCGATGCCACCCAATTACACACTTCAGTATACGCTTTGCTTAAGTGCAAACTTTTCTACTCTGACCAAATTTTCACTATATAAAAGACTATCATCAAGTGCACAGTGGCTTGGCCTCACTTAGGACAAGTGCACCCTCATTTCCTCAAAATCTCAATAATAGTTCTCGTAAAGACATGGCTCTAATACGTGAGACAGAGCACTGACCATGCGATATCATGTCGGTGCTAATGAGATCAAAGCAAATTTGACAAAAAAGACGCGAGACATATTTCACAACAATTCGCTAAAATTAAAATAGCAGTCGATTCCCTTGACCTGTCTAGTCTTCCAGCCGGCAACTCATGTAATCGTCAGACAATAATGTAAGTCCCTGACAGCCAGCGTGATGCCCAGATGGCTGTCATTCACGTAGTCATTTTTTAATTTAACTGGCAATATGGGGCAAGGCCGTAAAGCCAAGATAAAGACAGGTAAGATTTCACACTCTCTGTCTTTGATTGGTTAGTCAACTTTTTTTATTGACTGATTGACAAGCATGGCAAGACTGGGCGGGGACTTGTGGTAACCGAAGATATTCAACACGCTGTCTGTCATGTAGGAGTATCAGACGTATAATTGTTGCCTGAAAATAAAAAAGAAAATCCAACACCTAATCTAAAGACAATACACACAAACACACACACACACTCACACACACATACACACACACACACACACACACACACACACGGACAAGTGCACACTCCAGCTTACTCCCAACCACCGTGCACTTGGGCAGCACTTGGGCAGCGTTGACTGTAATACTTTTGGGGGCAATTTACACCATGTTACTTAATAATATAGAGTTTATAGTTGTGTGAAAGTAATGGATCACTTCTTTTGATGCTTCTTTTTCACTTTTTTAAGTTAACACATCTGCTTTGAAAGCATGGCTGTATTGAGATGGTTATGGCGTGTTATATGCTTGAAAGGACAGTGATTTAAGAATTTTCCTTTCTTCAGATAATGAATTCATCAGAAAGTGCTTTCAACGGAGCAGGTAGTTCCTGGTCTCTGCCTGCTTTTGAGGAGTCTGAGAGCTAGCAAAGAGCCCATTGTCTCTTTGATAGGGCCTATTGATTTTCACATGTAATAATCTCACCTTTTTCTTTATATTATAACTTTTTTTTTCAAAGCATCATGCCGACTTTAATATTGTCCAGCAAGCTGTGTTGTCTCTTTCATGGCCTGATTCCTTGACTTATCGTCCTTTGTTGTAAAATGAATGTAAAAGCTTGGCTGTAAACCTCCCATATATGCTTTAAAACCATCACATTATGAATACCAGACTAATAGGTCAGAGGTCAGAGATTGTATTATTGGTCTAACAGAGGAGCAGTATCTGGGTAGAGATGATATATTTATGTTATAATGGATCATGCCATTCAATATATAAGTAATATTTCATCTTTCTCATGAATAAATGTTAATGTTATAATTAAATGTCATTTCAGTATCATATCTAAGCTTGCTAAATCTAATGAAGTAAGTGTTATAGATGCTTTCAAACAAAGCCACCTTTCAGAGTTTCGCTTATCTTACCCTTGCTTTTACCATCCAACCACCACATACAGTCTCCTCATATTCAGGCCTCATGCCATTTGTCATTGATCTCCCAAGGCAAACATTGAATACCTTTTCTATCCTGATTTTTCTGTCCCTTTTTGAATTTTAAAACTTTTTATAGATAAAAGCTCAGACCAAGCTGTGATTGACGAGTTTGATACAGAGTGCTGCTGGATTTTTAAACAACCCTATGCCTGTTGCAATCTTATGTCATCCATTCTTTCAATGTGCTACCAAATAAAAAAAATGGCTTCAAAACAGCAATCACTGCACCTTATCGATGTAATTGGATACAAACCAGCCAAGTCTGGGTTTTTAATTTCTCTTACAATGGCATAAGTATCTATATTATGGTTATTGTGACATTATTTATGCAGTTTAAACCATCATATAGAAATGCTTAAAAAATAGTGTAGACGAAACCAGCCAAGTTGATCTTTCAGGCCCCTATTGTTATGTCTTGGAAAGCCAGACTTTGCTGCTTTGTACCCAACATCATCGTTATATCCCTGCTGTCTTCTCACACCCCGACCCCTTCCTCTCTCTCCCATTTCCAAACACACACACACAAACACACACACACACACACACACACAAACACACACACACACACATACACACAATAAAAAATACTTTCCAAGATAGCTTTCAGGCATGCACATATTTGTTTCAAAAATTAAATTTAAAATAATTGGAATCTGTAATAATTTTAGCCTCCCATGGTCTTGATGTGAAAATAAGTTTGCATTGTTTTCCGGTTTCAGTGAACCTATTACCTTGAATATTTCCGACAGTAGTCGAACTATATTGATTTTGAAGCCTTCCCATTGTTTTACCCATTTTCTATCATCACCTTTAATATTGTAGATTTTATTATAGGACCCCTGCCTTCTAAATATAAATCAATAGTTGAACTACTATAAATTTGAAGGGTACCTATTTTTCCCATCTTGTCACCCAATTTCTGTCATCACATTTAATATTGTAGATTTTATTATAGGACCCCAGTCTTCTAAATATAAATCAATAGTTGTACTACAATAAATTTGAAGGGTACGTATTTTTCCCATCTTGTCACCCAATTTCTATCATCACATTTAATATTGTAGATTTTATTTTATGACCCCAGTACTCTAAATACATGTATAAATCATTAGTTGAACAACTCTAAATTTGAGTGATACCCATTTTTCCTATCTCATCACCCGATTTCTGTCAACATCTTTTAAACAATGTAGATTCTTTTATTCTTTCCTCATCCGTGTATTACATTTTTATGCTTGTTCCTCAACAGCAGAAGAGCCAAAACTGATTTGCATGTTTTAATAAGATATTGAAAACTTATCTCATGTCTTTTTGATATTACTTTTTCCTTTTTCTGACTATAAAGCATGCTCATTGTTCAATGTTCTTATTATGTTGCTTAATAGCTTTGAGAAGTATTTTACTAAAAATAACAAGAAGTACTAAGCAGTGTTACATTGAGAGGATTGATTTCTCCATTTAATCACCAAGAACTCTTTTTTTTAAAGCATGAAGGACCATAGGCACCCCTCAACTCATCATTAAATATTAACATTGATAATGAAATATATATATATATATATATATATATATATTTTTGTTTTTTTGTTTTATGTTTTTTCTTCATGTAATTTTCTTATAAGAGTAAAATCCAGAGGTTTGAAATGGGTAGAAATTGGAAGCTTAATGTTTGAAAAGCCTACATTTTTTTATGAGGAAGAGTTGAAAGTAAATGAAAAAGGGTATAAATTTTATCTTTTTTTTGTTTTTCCTTTGACCCACATATAACAGAAAGATATATTTTACTTTTTCATAAACTGTTTTTTCAATTTCTTTTACCCTGTTTCTACCAAATGTTCTCCCTGTGTAAAGGTTTTTATCTTTTCTTTCCAAAGCCATTTATGTTGTAAAAAAAAAGAATTGTTCAGCATTCCATTGTTATGATTTTCTATCTCTCTAAAAAGCACAGTCATTGTTAAATGTGAATTTGATGATCCAAGTTCAATGTGACACATGTATTGAAGCAATCTTCCAATGGGTCACTCCAATGCTCTCACTCTCCAATATGCCCCATTTGCTTTCATTTTGTAAAACTCTGCTTTTACCACCAAACCTTCGTAAAAAGTGATAACGACACATACAATTTCAAATCTCAGCAAGTTAAAACTGTTTGTAAGAATATGTCTTTGATTATATTTGTTTCCCAAAACATACTTACAGTGGGGCATTGGAATTATAGTTCTTCAATATATGTCTGAAGAGAGATAAACATCTAGTGTATTCTATAGAATACCCCAAAAGAAGAGAAAAAAAAATATCAGTCTTTACCTTACCTGCCTGATCTATTGCCCTGCACTTCCAATGTTATCTGAGCCTGAAGCTTCAGCTGTTTTCTTCATCTTTGTTGTAAAGGCAAACTTCGCTTTCTTTCCTGTGTCATTTGTGAGATTCGTGAAATGTTTTTTTTCCTGAGTTTTGTTGTTGTCAAGATCACAGGCAATGTGTCTCATTTTCTTGATATTATCTTTGAAAAAAAAAATGACATAGCTTTGTTTGCAGGGATTTTGATTTTTTGCCTCATGATGTGATTAAAGTTTTCATCTTACGTCCATTGATTGAGCCGAAGTTGGAGTTTCTTCATACTCCTTGTAAATTGACCTATTTAAGATTTTTGTTGGGTAGTGTTTAGTGTCCTAAAGAAGAAATTTGGCAGTGAAGAAGGTACTTTTTTTCCTGAAATATGGGTTCTAATCAGTCCTATAATTTTATGAATGAACAGCAGTTCTAAAGAAATAGGGATATAACTAGGGAGTTGTATATCTATATTTTTTTGCTTAATATGATATTGTTGTTCTTTTTCCAAATGCGTGTTAGTTTCTTCAGTGCTAGATTTTGTCAGATGCTAAAAAGTTTCCTTTACTTCTCAATAATAGAGAACTTTTCTTTGTTATTTTCCTTTCCTACTCTTATATGTTCTGTCATCTGTTTTTACTACATTGATTTTTAAGCTGTGGAGTTTTAGGAGCTGTTCTACTTTGTTCACTTTCTCACACCTCTCTCTGATAAAGTCGATGTCATCAGCATGTATTATTTCACGTGGAAGTTTGTTGTGATTATTCCTTCTTTTCTGCCCCTTTAATTGTCTCTCATGTCTTTAAGAGCACGACCCAGATTCACAATGAAAATCTCCCTATGATGTTCTAATATTAATTACTTTTGAATGGTCTGTTTGTTTCTATGCCATCTATCCTAAGATTGAAAATCACCCATCTTAAGATTAAAAATGATAGTTGTTTTACTAAGAAATTGAGTTATATTGCTTGGCTCATCTTATACCATGTCTTTGAGTTGAATATTTCTAGAAGCTCATTTGCGTTGACAGTGTTAAAGACAGTTAAAATGTTATGATTATTGTGATGACTACATCTAAGTTGTGTTCATGCTGTTATCCAGTAATGGGTCAGGACAAAATATGATGTGCTTCAATTTATTCTGAAGCCACTTTGACTATTGGAGATTTTGTGTAGGGCCTTTATATATTTCCCAGGTTTGGAAATGTTTTTCAAAAATCTGTTGCATACCCTAATGCTTTGTAGGGTTTCAAACGCTTCGTCGATTACATAAGCTATTAGTCAACTATCACTGCCGCTGCTCTGGTGCATATTCAAGGTACTCATTACATATGCCATCTTCTCTTCTGGGGCTTGGCAATGATTAAGCCTGTTGATTCTCGCTCTCACTTTATCTTTTGGTACTGGTGTTGTTAATGGCTGTTTGAAGTGCTGAGAATGGCTCAAGCCTGCTTATACTGTTCTCTCAAAATTTTGTGGAATAATCGATGAGTCTTTGAATACATGGGAAATAAATTCTTGAATACCTTTTCATCATTAATGATTGCAGTGTCCTATTATGAGATAACTTCTGTGCGCATCACAGATGATAAATGCTTTATATATTCGGTATTGTCTTTATTAATATTTTTTTGGGTTAAATGTCTTGATGTCGTTTAAGTATCTCACATATGTTAAAAGATATTTTTTCTTTACTTTCTTATTTTGGCAATAATTTTATTAATTTCCCTTCTATTTTGAGCAGATATTTTTGGAACTAAGAAAATTAATCTACACCCAGAATTCCCCTAACAAAGATTTGTCTAGGAGACATAATTTTTTTTCTTAAAATTATATTTACAAAATCCAACAAAGTAATAAAAGCAATTGCCCTCATTCTAAAAAGCTGTATTTTTCAATTTGGGAAAATGTTTTTGTTAAATGTGTGTTTATGAATATATAGCCCAGTATGGCATTAATTGATTTTTTTTTCAATAAATTTTTGATCAAGAATTCTTGCAACTTTGAGCATTCATTTTCCTGTTCATAATATATACTCTTGTCGGTCTGTATATTGTTTCAGGATAGCATTGAAAATCGCAACCAGTGGAGACACTCTGTAGCATCTAACACCAGCAGCAGCCTTTCTCCTCCTGGCTCTAACAGACATAGTCTTGCTGAGGACAGTGCAACTCCCACTCTGGAAAGTGCATCAGATATTTCAGAAAACACACACTTGTAGATTCATCATCTTCATGTGTCTGTTAAAAAAATAAACAGAGGGGACAGATTTCACTATAATTTCTCCCCCTGGATCAAGAGTCTGCTGAGCGGTCATGCTACATATTATGGTGTTTTCAACGCAAGTAATTCAATTTTAGACAGACCATCGACTGATTGTTTTATGACTGATAGATAAACAAATGGTGGTGAACTTTTTATGTAGAAGTCTCCAATGAAATGCAGCTTTAATTTGGAAAGAATAGCATTGGAAAAGTTGATTCATGTCCCAACTTTAGGCTGTCTTTTTGACGGACATGATGTTTCTTTTAATTATATGCTTTGTTTATTAGACTTTAAAAAACTTGATTAGTTAAAAGTGTTTGTTTTTTTTTTACTTTTTATGCCTGCCCGCCACATCTTCTGTACTAGTATATTATTCTTTCGCAAAGCGCTGCATGTTGGGGAGAGGGTGAGGTTTGTTTCAGTTTGGGTTTGTTTTGTTTTTTTTTTGTTTTTTTTTTGTTTTTTTTTTGTTTTTGTTGTTTTTTTTGTTGTTGTTTTCTTTTCTTTTTTTTTTTTATTACAAATAGTAGATCTAATTATGTTAACCAGTAATTTGTAATTATTGAAAGCCAAAATATTTCTTCAGTCATATATAAGTTTTATCTCAAGAATAAGTTACTCTTTTGTATTATTTGAGAGTAAGCATGGTATTTTTATTTTATTTTTAAAGATATCTTTCAAAGTGCTTATTCGCTTTAATTCATACTTTGTCATGAATGGATGACCACAGCATTGGATTGGAATCAAACATCACTCTTTTTTTTCTTTTTTTTTCTTTTTTTTTCTTTTTTTTTTTTTTTTGGTAAAGCAAACAGTAGACACATCTGTCAAATATCTATGTAAAATTTACAATGCTAAAATGCTCTCTGACAATGTTTTGAAGAGTAAAAATGTAGAACAAACCCCAAACAAACCTTCATTTACTTGTCACATGAATGAATGAAGTGATGATTTCTTCTTGTCAGTATCTTTTTTACATGAAAGGAGGAAAAGGGGGAGGAGATGGAGGGATATTAATGGGAGAGTGTGAGTAATATAAGTTCTTCCAGTTTGTGAAGTTCAAACCTAATGAAAATAAATACTGCCAAAAGGGCTTTCCTTGCAAATAACAAACTCTGCTTTCTGCTTTGTGTGAAAATCACTTTTTGTAAGCTGTAGAAATTGTAAAATACTTTGTGTTTTTCATTTAAGTACTTAATTTTACTTTGGCTGTGCGGTTCAAGTTATCTGTCATAATGACTAGGTCTGTCACCATTTGCTTCCCATTAAAAATCCTCCCAGCAAATGGAATTATTGAATGTCAGGATATCATTTTGTGGCATTGTTTTACTTATTGAACAAACAGACCTGATTGACTTGGTCCATTTTTGTTGTGTCTTGTGTTGCTCTTTCTTTCTTTTCTTTTTTTCTTTTTTTTTCTTTTTTTCTTTTTCTTTAAAAAAAAAAAAAAAAAAAAGTACTTAAAAATGTAAGATTTCATCAACGGCATTATCCTATATATATTGGGGTGGACATGATCGAAATGTGTATTCAGAGCCCGACTTGAGTGATCATGGAATTAAAAAGTTACTAAAAATTTGAACCAAACCGAAAAGGGGTCAACAAAGCAAATCCAATAAAATAGCCCAATCTCTCCAGCAAAAGAGTCCTTTTTATTTTCTTACCACAAGGACTAGACCATGTTTACATCATAAAGAAGGAGGATTAGTCATCCCAAGTGAACTTAATGCATTTGTGATATTTAAAAGTCTTACAAGGGGTGGGGGGAGGATATATATGTCAAAACTGTATCAAATTTATGTTAATGGTACAATTAAATAAACAATAGACGAAATGATATGGATGGAAGTCTTTGTTTTTGGAAGAGGCTAAGATCTGCTGTAATACAAGAGATAAGCATGTCTAGTCTAGAGAACATTTCTTAATTGTCCAACCCATTATATAACAGGCCAAGCCAAACATATACCCCCATATACCTAGTAGTTGTTATTCTTCATTAAGAAATGAGGCGATAGTCAAAGAAAGAAGAGGGAAGTAGGGAGAGGGTAATGGTGAGAGAATTGCACCGTTCACTGTCATTTGTTTGGATGGCTGAAGTGCTTTGTCCTTTACCGTATATCTTTGAATTTGATTCAGCTATCACACTTTTCACTTTATCTTCTTTTTGGACCAGGTGTTAACCTCAAGGTGCCAGAATAGGAAATTTAGGTTTTTGTTCCCCAGATAATGCTTTAACTTCTTTAAAGTTTATTTTTCTTTCTTTTTTTTGCCTGATATTTTAAAAAAATTTAGGATTGATCGTTTGTGTTGTTTTTGTTTTGATCTTTTTTGTTTGTTTTGTTGTTTTTTTGTTTGTTTTTTGGTGAAAAAAGAAAAAAAATGTCCTTGGAATTTCTGTCTATATCTCCGACAGTCATTATTATTATTTTTTTTTTTTTTGAAAAAGTCTTTCCTTCAGTGCAAGTGATGAGCAATTTCTGTGTTGAAACTTGTAAGCTTTATTGTGTGTAACAATATTCCTGATGTCAAAAGGCCTTAAATGAATATAAATTTCAGAAAATCTGATCTGCTTTTTGATAACTGACTGAATGTATATCTATGTATGACGCTTGGAATCATTTCTCCCCACCCACATTGATGTACTGTGTAATAATTTATCGTCTGTGATGCAATGTCTTAATGATGGTGAGAATCTCTTCAATGAGAGATAAAACAAAGATGTCAGTGATACTGACATAATGCCTTAAACATTACATAACAATGCAGACTTGTACTTTGATCTAGATACATACTTGCTTCAAACGAATAAAGAAAATATGATTTCTAAGACAGAAAGGAAAAGAAAAAAACGTGAAGAAAAAAAAGGAGAGAGAGAAAGAGAGAGAAAATTATCAAACGGCTACTAAATTGAAGCTTCAGTTCACATTTGACATGGAATTGCCCAAGAATTGGTCTTCATTTAAAATTTTGGAAAATCTCTGTCAACTCAATGTTGCTTGTAAATGGAGAATTAGGTTTGTCTCTAGGATTAGCTGAAAACATGTTGAACAGTATTTTATTTTTTGAAGGCTAGTAATATTGGTATTGGTAATTGTAAGGAATGACAATGTATTTATCCTGTCAGGGTTAGTGCAAACTGCTTATCTTCAAGTGTATGCCAAAATCCCCATCCAAATATGTAATCATAACATCGAATTCTGTCTGTTTTTAATGCATGTACATGTTGGTATGTTTGTGTGTGTGTGTATGTGTGTGTGTATGTATGTGTGTATGCATGTCCGTGTGTAAATGTAAATATATAGTAGCAACATCTTTTGTAAATATATAAAAAGGTTCAGTTCTTTATGTTAACAAGTAGACATATATTATACATATATAACAATAGCTTGCCATTGTAT
>JBCJKE010489306.1:0-13071 GCA_039654525.1 Melibe bucephala | reverse complement strand
CAACCCCAAACCCAACCCCAACCCCAACCCCAACCCAAACCCCAACCCCAACCCAAACCCCAACCCTAAACCCTAAACCCTAACCCTAACCCTAACCTTAACCCTAACCCCAACCCTAACCCTAACCCTAACACAATAGCGATATATTACAACCGTTACAACCTTCTAACTTGTTCGATTCGTTTATAACCCCGTCGTCCGTTTATAAAAATTATTGGGGATTAATCAAAACGGTAGATGACGAGTATACGTTCGGGTATTTTCTATTCAACTGGCTTATAAAATTGATAGCGACTCACGATCCCGTTTTAAATACGAAATTATTCGACGGTTACGGTCAAGTCGGTAAAGAATCTCTAGAATTATACGTGGATTTCGTGTTACCTTACTATATAGACAAAGACGCCCAATTGTGTTGTTATAAAATTTACAGTTTGTTAACTAATAAACCGCTACGTAGTTGTTTTATAACTAACACTTCGCATAAAAGGACATTACTACTACCATCGACTACCGCGAGAGTTAAAAATTATAAAAGTAGATATTCCTCTTCTTCTTTATTCATGGAAAGTTTAGAACAAGATCGAGACGTACTAGAATGCGCAAATTCTAACTTTGCCGACCAATATGCAGTGGTAAAAACACCAAAAATTAATACTATAATTAATCTAACCAACGGAACGACGGATGAAGAGTTGAACGGGGAAATTGACGATTTATCAAACACTTTACTAGATGATTTAAGAGAATCTAATGACGAGGTTGATTATACAGTACCTTACGTTCTAAGTCCTAATTATATTAAGAATTACTCTTTAGAAGTTCAAAATAGCGTATTTTATCCGATGAATTCGATGTACGATTTATTAATTACGCTACCACCGCATCATTACGATATAATATCAAAAATTTCTTACTTTTGTGAATTGTACAACGTGGATAAACCAGAAAAAGAGTTTGAAAAGTATCTAACAAAACCTTGCGAATCGTATATGTGCGTAGTAACGAACGAAGGTAGTATATCAAACGTTAGACCACCGATATTACACCATAGATGTGTTTATGACGTTTTGTACGAAGCCAAACGTATGACAAAACCAAAATTTCTAACAATTATAAGCGCGTTGGCGTACTATATTCAGTATCTAAAATCCAAATCCAAAGATTCGTTTATATGCGCGATATGTCTACTGGTTAATAGTTTAAGCGAGGAAAAAGAAGGCATAGGATTAAATTTATGTAATATAGTAAAGGAGTTTCGAATTAATAAATCTTTCAATATAATCAACACTCTATATACTGTAACCACTGCTGAAGAGGAATCCTTGGCAGATATTAAATTTGAACGCGTTAACATGGACGAGTGGATTGTAAAGTATCGTCATTTGGAATTTAAATAAGGTATATACATTCTTTAAACTAAACAACAATGGCCTCATTCAAGTATTTCAATTTATATTTGACCAATGACAAATATCAGCTTCCCAATGAACCTGATAAACTAGTGAGATATAATACTTCAGATCCAACTATTAACGATATATTAACATCGTATGAATTGTATTTCCATCAACGCATAACTAGACATATAGAAGAACCGACCTCTGTATCTACAAATGTTAGTTCGTGTCCAAAGTTTGAAGATGATCAAATCTATAACTCAAATGCATTATATTATATAATAGCTAATAAAAGCAGGTTTCAGTATTTAATCGCTACTGTTACCAATGTAAAAGAGTTGATGGTTGAGAATCAACTATGTATAAAAGTTCGTATAATCGACTGTATGAATGGAGAATGGAAAGCCGCTCAAGACGATTGTTTTTGGTTTGGGCACGAAACTAGACTAGCATTTGATGATATTAGATATTGTAACAAGTTTAGACAGAATAATAAAGTAGGAATTGTATCGGGAATAATCGGACCGATGTTTGCTGGAAAAACGACAAGGTTAATCAATCGAGTTAGGAAACTAGAAGAAGACGGAGTCAATGTTATTGTCGTTACTGTTAAAAGTGATCAAAAGGATAGATATGATACTTCGTATATCACAACTCACGATAAGAAGTTGAGATATGATACAAATGTCATTGCTGTCAAATATTTATGGGAACTGGAAGAATTGATAACAACGAGCGATAATCTTACACTAGCTATAGAAGAATTACATTTATATCCTGACAGTCAGTATTTTGTCTCATTCGCACAAGCTCTCGGTGTAAACGTGATATTTAGCACCATCGCATCAGATCAATGGGGCAATTCCATGACACGTACAAAGGATACGATCGCTGCGGCTAATTATATTGAACGAATCTATTCTACTTGCGCAGATTGTGGTGATCCGAATGCAAATTATTCCTGGAGATATGTTTGGACAAACGATAAACTGAAAGAGAAACACAATAACGCTTGTGTTGATGCGATAGGTGGATCAGAAAAATACAAACCTCTTTGTAGAAATTGCTATTTTCCTAAATTGACCGAACATCTTACAACTTTATAAATGATTGACCAAAACACCTTATAACTGTATAAATGACGAATTGAACACAAGGATTTAACCATTTTTTATTACAATGATGATTTTTTTTGACGAGCAATAATTTTTTTTTTTTAAACTTGCTAATTTGAAAATTTGAGAATACGGAATGATTGCTATGACTAAACCTTTATAATATCATCATTATTATATGTGTATATAATATATACGATTGCACGTGTTTTTTATTTCATTATTTTCCACATGGCGCACAACGATTTTGATCAAAAGTATGGGCATTTATTGAATGATAATACTAGAACTATACCATATTTAAACAAATCTACCAATTTACAAGAATTATTAGCTATATTACAACAGACTAGTACGATATTTAAACTAAACGAAGAACCCAATAACACGCATCATTCTGCTTATGATACAGTTCAGTATATACGATTTTTATTGAAATCTTCCAGTAATGAAACGGATATGTAGTGATTATATACCTCAAAATCAAAAGAAAAGACGTATATTATCTTGTTCTGACCAACAGCAACAACCTAGACAAGAAGAAGTGATATCGAATAAACTATTGAGTTTTTTAAACATTGAATCCAATTCTATGTTTATACTAAACAAACAAGAAGTATCGGGTGGTATTAGTAAAGAAATTGCGGATGAAGAAAGTATATTTTTACCAAATTACGAACAAGAACAGCAAATAGAAGTAAGTGCCGTTAGACCCAACGTTATACTCGATAGTTTACAAGAGAAATTGGTACAATGTAGCACTAAAGTGAATGAAGGTGTGATTATGAAACTGTTAAAGGTAACTACTGATTTATCAGAAACGAAATTTATGAACAATCATAAACTAAAACACCAAGACGTTCCGCATAAAGAAATAATAAGAGTATTAGTAAACGACATAGCGAAGAATAACGATATAACGAATACTTTTGAAAATTTGAAACAAATCTTATACGATGCAAAATAGTAAGAGCAATACACGTTTGATACTAACTTGCCGAGATCAATGCGTAAAGTCGATTTTCGAGAATTTTATGCGCATAGAACACAATAATTCTCTATCTAACTTTTTGTTGCTAGTCGGTCCAGCTGGTTCTGGTAAGACGGCTTGTATAGGTATTATGATCGATGCATTTTTAAATAGTTGTTGGCAATTTGCTACTCGTAACGCATCTCAAGCTGCTTATGCGTATATTAATCATACTGGTAGATACTATCCTACTACGTTTCAATTTTTATGCATTGACGTTACGTTTATGAACACGATAAATTACGAAATGAAACAGTTGTTTAAGCTCGAGTATTTCAGTAATTTTGAAAATCTTAACGAAGTTATCGACTGTACGAGTAAGTATTTTAGATCTGTAGCAGAAGCTATATTCGAACGATGTATGAAGCGAAGATCCTATATAATTCCGAATATAGTTAAAACCATTATCAGAAATATGAAAAGCGCTGATATTCCTACGACTAGAGAAAATATCGTGTTGTATTTGGAAAGATATTGTCTAGAAGCTAAGAAATCGTATAGTTGTATACCACCCGAGATTAGATATGATATTTTTGGTTTTGATGAAGCGGGTCGCACGCACATGATATTTTTTCTATTAAATTATTCGCTATTCGTGTATGTAAATGAAATGTACGGTATGCCAACATGCAAACCAACGTATATCTACGTAGGTTCGCATACACAAGGAAATGTAATTTGGGACGGAGAAGAAGACTTTTGGATGAAGAAATACTCGTTGATAACGATGTTTACGTTGAAGTGGTTAAAGAATGAGAATCTATTGATTAAATCTAATATGTATAATAGAAGATCGCCTACTCGTAACGAATATACCACAGCTCGTAATTTACTGATCAAACAGGGAGAAGACGGCTTACACATCGATGTAGAAGACATTAGAAATTTACAAAAAATCCACGATAGAGTATTTAATCAAAAATTTACTCCATTCGACGACGGTGTGTTAATATTCGCTTCTACTCACGCTATGGCTTCATCTATGACGATTGAACGGTTTAAAAACGTATCTGAAATAAAAGTTCAAGAATTCATAGCGTTTAATAAACCTAGCGTATTTTCGTGGCAGCCTCGACTAATACCGGAGAATATTGACTTTTTACATCATACCGTTAATTCCATGTTACGTACAGAGACTTATCTAAACAAAGGCTGGAGAAATAGTCAATACGCGTTAGAATATGCTGTGAAACAAGAAGAGTTTTTTACATCATATGAGAAAGTACCTTTTGAACCAGAACAAGCTTATTACGCAGAGCGTAACATTAAATTGAACATACCGTACATTACTTTTATAAAATGGAAAGTATGTATAAGTCGTATACACGGTCCTTTGAACAAGGTATTGGACGATTTAGACTTACTAAATGTATTTAACATGTCACCAAATTTAGTTATTAGCATAATAAGAGCGTTTCAAAGCTATTTATCGGTGGGTAAAATACACGATGATAGAGAGATTAAAGCTATAGACAATCCGTTTATAATGTATCATAAACTATACAACGAGTTGAGACAAATGGCTAAAGACGAGAATGCCATAGATATGGATATACTACTAGAAGAAAAGATGTACTATAAACTACCATCAAACTCAATTGTGTCTATCGTCAGTTTCGATAATAAAAAAATGTACATGAAGTTGTTTCGAACGCTATATATCTACGCGTACCAATTGAGATACAAACGTAAGAATACAATGTTGGAAATTTTAACGAATATCAATAAAGAAGCTAAACCTAAAACGAAAAAAGTGAGTAAAAAACCCAATAGTAGTAATTTTAATGAAGAGGATTACGATATTATTGAAGAAAGCGTAGAATACGAAGAAGAATTCTATACTGTCGAAGAACAACCGCAAAAACCTATAATATCTACGGGATCTAAACGTCCTTATTCCATAACGTCAAAAGAAGTAGAAAATGTAGTTACGTCACGTGAAGGTAAAGGTTCAGTAATATGGTATATTTGGCCTATCGCTTCAGTTTACGCTCGTACTATAAGCGTATCTCAAGGATCGACAATCTCAAATCAACACATTGTATGTTTTAATAACGCTCATATACAAATGTCGGATATCATAGTAGGACTAACCCGCGCAAATAATCCAGAGAATCAAAGAATTTTATTACAGGAGAATAATAAAAATTGTATCATAGCTTTAGACCCGATCATCATACATATGAATAGAATTATAAACTCTAAAAAGGCATTAGTCGGTGTATTATGATGATGAAGAAGAAGAAGATCTTCGCTTACGAATTGTCTGGATACGTGTGTCTGTTTTGTAAAAGCTGTAATGCCGTAGGGTCGATATGTACCGATAATTCTATCTATCATATATCTCGAAACGACGTAGTGGTTAGTAAATTACTATCAACTCATAATTCCGTTCCTCTCGTTATACATCATTTTGCCGATGCTGTTGTGGGATACATATCAAAATTTGAATTGGATGATAAAGGAATCTACGTTTCTGGTGCAGTGTTGGACAATTTAGAGTTTTTAAAGTATGTAACATCGGTTTACGAAGATACGTATTCGTCTATACTTCAGAATAAGCAAGTAAACCTCGAGGCTACATTGAAAAAACAATTAACTGGATTTAGCCTAAGTCATGTATTAGAAACGGGAGATGTAGCTCATGTAGGGATAGTTGCTGAACCTGCTCGAATCGGGACATTAGTGAGTTATAAAAAATCTAATACGTATATTCCCAAATCGTATGGAAATATAGATCGAGTTATAAATCGTATGACGGGACAGACCTGGGTCTTTCAAGATCATAAACATAAAAAATATTTAATCAACAATTTATCCGAGAGTAAAGATATAACGGATTGTACATTTTTAAACGCAAGCATGAAGGCAGAAGACGTACAAAAAGTATTAGCGGACTATATCCCAGAATTGATGAAACTGATGAACAATAAAAGATCTCATAACGATGAAGAAGAAGAAACGTCTGAACCGCAGAATAAAATTCAAAAAACTGAACCAGAACCATCCATTTCATCAATTGTAGAACAACCATCCGTTTCATCAATTGTAGAACCACCAAAACCTGTCGAGGAACCTGTTATTGAGCCGCCTGTTCTTAAACCTGAGCAACCTATTGCTGAACAATCTGTTGCTCAACTGACCAATCAAGACTATTTTAACGATATGGATAGTAAACTTAAAGGTCTTATCGATGTTGTAACGAAAGAGAAAGAACATAATAAAAATGCCATCAATGCTATGAATAATCTTATACTAGAGAACCAAAATAAAGATTCCAATTATAAATTGTTGTATTCCATGTACGATACATTGTCGAAACAAAATAGTCAGATTCAACAACAACTGAATTCATTAACTTCAGGAACTAAACCAGCACCAGCTATGGTTAATGCATCGGTGATTCCTACGAACCCAAATCAAGACATTGTGGCTTTACGGAAAACTGTTGTTGATATTATGATGTCTCGGATATTTGGAGATAATGTATAATTCATGTTCATTTGTATTATTGACTATTAAACTGAAAAACTTTTCATGGAGTTGTCGATTTTCGAAACAATTTATATATTTTTGTTAAATTAGACGAAAATCGGTTTACAACTCCTCTATTATTAACTATGGCTTTTATGAGTATGCTTAATCGTATCATCGGAAATAATAAGCGACCGGTACATAATGATGAAATAGTTAAGAAACCAGTATCTAAGAACCAACCAACGGATATTACAGATACAAAACTCGTGTTGCAGATTGTGGATTTAGAACATGATATTAAAATTATTCAAAATAAATATCGGAATTGCACAGGTGATCCTATGCGCCAGAAACTACTCTGGCGTATGTTTTTGGAAAAGTCTAATAGTTTAATTTTGTTGAAGAATCAAAACGACTATGATAATTCGAAACTATTGAAGGTAATGTATAAAAATGTAACAAATCCCGATAATAGAAAAAGTGGTAAAAAAATATATAAAAGATTAGAAAAATACAACGGTGAATACAGCGATCGAAGTGATGATTCGTATCATTTGTCTATGTACGATGATGATTCTTTAAAAAGTGAGTTTATGTCGAGTACTATAGAAAACTTAGGATTATCCGAGATTGAAGACGATACATTAACTGAAGTAGTGCGTGTAGAAGAAGAAAAAGAAGAATCTACCGATCAGTTGCCTGCTTTGCCCACTACACAAATATTAATTCCCTCTACGAAATCATCATATTCTACTACTACTACTACTAGTAAATCCGTAACTTTTAGTGATGATGTTTCAGAGATATGATGATGGAGCGTAATAGATACCGATCGAAATGGAAAGGTAGTAATATAACGATTGTTAGTAGTACTACTAAGAAATTAGCAGTGTCTGATGTAGTGAACGTTGTAACACCATGTCAAAGTTATGTTTATGATAATTTTAAACTACAGTACAAAGATACGTTTCCATCTCATACGACTCATTATAACTATCAAGAAATTGCATTATGCGTCGCACTAAGAATATTTCTTCGTACAAAGACGTTATTTTATACATTAGAAGCATTCGATCGACTGTTTTTAGCTAAACAACGGTATAAATGTTCTTTACATCAATTGGATTTACCAGAAGACAACATTTATAAATCTACCGTATTGTTTTTGACTAGTTATTTGATGAAATATACGATAGAAGTTTCGGATATCGTTCATTATACGTATAGAGTATTGAATATACCCCCTTATCACATATTTAGAAATATAAGAGAGTTTATGTACAACAATAAATCTCTAAAACGAGCTTGTTTGAATATATCGTCACTATGTTTAATTCCAAAATCAAACGAAAAGCTTCAAGCATGCGACTTATCGTTATACAAAACCTATTCGAATCAATGTCTGTTATTTTCACTGATCCATCGCGCTACAATCGTGTCTCCTTCTCATTTTATCGAATATTCGTTAAATTTGATTCATTTCGTAATTTCTAATACGCTGAAAGATCCCAATAAGAAGATGAATGCTAAAATTCACATCACCGTAAAGGATGCGTTTATAAATTTATACTCACTGTTTAACAAAAACGAGAAGAAAAAGTGGGTTCCTACTCTAACTAGAATGTCTTACTATTACTATATCATAAATCAAATTAAAGTCTCGTATATACTAACGTTTAACTACTTTATGAGTGAGTTTAAACCTTTTTATCCGGTAATGATTCATAATAACAACGAAATCGAGACAAATACCAATCGTGGAAAGCCAGTCGTATGCGAATCAATTCACTTCTACAACTGCGGCAATACAGGCGATTACTACAAACGACTAGAAAAATTAACCAACAAAGTCGATTGTGACTATCTTTATAAAATTAGAATTTTGAAACCCATTAAACCTAGCGGTTGGTGTAGTGTACCTCCCGTAGACTTATTCGAAATGCCTAAAATTGAAATAATGAACGATTTAAACATCATATTGTTCATTCCGTCTATAGTAATACACGTAACTACACCGACTCGAGTTCCTAAGAAAGATGAAATGCTCAACAAGAGATATGCTTGGCAAATTTGTAAATTTCAAGGTTTGACTAGCAGCGGATATAGTCAACGCCGAGATCCTTCGGGTCACGTTTATAGCATGAATATTGCCGGCGGATCATCTAATGGAAGAACTAAACTTTTAATCTTATTCGCCGTATATTTCAATCGAAAATACAATTCGATGATACCGAATCAACAAATTCATAGAGATTTCGATCCTGTATCTCCTAGCATACGTAGAGAACTGATATGGACTTATGTATCTTGCAGTTTGAGTAATCAATGTAAGTCGGATCGTAATTTTTTTGCCGGTGTAACGGATTTGACGCACAGGACTAAATTGATAACTAAATACTGGCCTAGATATATGAAGAAACAAAGTTTTCCGGTTATATATCGTATGTCTAAATATAAACAAAACGACGATTTGTTAATTCATAAAGGAACTGTATTGAGTCGAATATCTACGGTAGATAGTCAAATTAAGGGTAGCATCATAGAAATGATAGATCAAACTAAAAGCGTTTCTGATTATTGTTTTCCTCTAACCGCGTTAAACTTTGTAATGGAAAAGGATCATATGATGCAATTCCCACCATACATCATTTACGTGTTTAAATTGTTGTTTTACAAGTATATGGACATTGAAAGAGTTAGACGTAAATTGAACCCTCTGTTATTTAGTCGTCGACTATACGCGCAAAATGGAAATTGGTGTATATCCTTGTCTATGAACGCAGAAGAATTGTGGAAGTTGAGTTCTATCAAATCTAACATCGTCAACATAGATTATCCTCCTATCATAAGAGATAATTATATATTAATCAAAAAATTTATAGATTTCTTTAAGAAAACCATAAACGGTAAGGTTGTAAAAGGCGACGATCTACCAGAATCACTTATGAACAAGGAAATATATCGGTTCAAATATATTCCCGATCCTAGTATATATCTCTTAACGGCGTCTAAAGAAACATTTTTAAGTTGTCCATATTATCAATACGTGTATAATTTGTATAAGAATTTCATTGATAAATTGGGTGGTCGTACTAAATTTAAAGATACTTACAAAGTTTTCGACATCATCGAAGAATACAGAGCGGAATTGAAGAAATGAAGATAAATCCGCATAAGAACCAATTCGTTCACAAGTACGAAATTCTACATAGCTTAGGTTCTGGTGGTTTTGGCAAAGTGTACACTGCATATCGTAAATTTGACGGTAAACCGGTAGCCATCAAACAAATCTATAAGAAAAAAGTGAATAATTGGGTATATTCGACACCCGATGGTATATACGTTCCTATAGAGTATCATTTGTTGAAATTATCTCAAAATATACAAGGAGTTATGAAACTGTACGAAGCTTACGATTATTCTAGCGATATTTTCCTGTTGGTAACAGAAAAATACGAAAATTGTCAAGATTTGTTCGATTACATCTCTGCCAGAGGTTATTTGGAAGAACCCGTAGCTAGACGTATATTCTATAAGGTTGTGTCAATCGTTACCGAATTGGAAAAGTCTAATATACTACACAGAGATATAAAATACAAGAATATAGTGATAAATACTGTAACGAAAGAAATTATGTTGATAGATTTCGGTTGTGGATGTATCATAGACGATAAGAATCAATGTTTCGACTATTTTATAGGTACGATGGTTTATAGACCACCCGAATGGATAAAATACAAACGTTATATAGGATCTCACGCCACAGTATGGTCTTTAGGGATATTATTATATACGTTAAAAAATGGCGATATTCCTTTTAATACCGATGATGAAATTTTATTAGGACAGTACGAGTATAAAAGAGAGTGTATATCTAAAGAGTGTACAGATCTCATTTCGGCTTGTTTGAACGTAGACTGCGAAAGTAGACTCGGTTTATCTGAAATATTACATCACGCTTGGTTTCAAAATCTGTAATAACAGCTCAATTGACACAGCATTATTAGACATTTCTCGATTTCGTATATATTTATTGTAATCATGGATAAGACAACTCCCAAACGTAACAGAGCGATGTCGGTATGTTCCGAGAAGCCTTTCGACATGGAAGCTTCGACTCGTGACGCCGTCGTCGTTAGCAGCATCGATCGCTCTTCGTACATCAGATTCCGTTCTGGTCAGCTGAGAAACTTGAGCGCAAAGTTACCAAAACTTCGAGACGACCTGCTGAGAATAGTTTATTCTTACCGTCGTTACCGTTCTGCGTTGAGCGAACAGGCGGCTCTGGCCAAGAAATCGGCAGACGCTTACCGTAGCGCTCTGACATCCACGATGCGTAGTTTTCGCACTTCTTTCGACGGGATGTTTCCCAAAGGCCGTTTGCGTTACACCAACGTTCACGCGGCCAAGTACACGGACATGATTCACGAACTGAATTTGATCAACAATGGCGAGCACGGTAGTTTGAGTAACGTCAACGATGTTGGAACGCTTAAGGAGAATGTGCTCGGTCGTTATTTTTCTATAGACGATCCTGTCATTAGTAAGTGGCTAGGCGTTGTAGGTAGTCCGGAAGAAGAGACTGATCGCAATTCAGCTTTTACTGACGACGGTAACTGTAGCAAGGATGGATTTTACGAATCTTTCATGAAAACTAACGATCGCGCGTTTATAGAGCACATAACTAACGTAAACACGTTTAAACTAGCTAGCGATTTCGTGAATAAGATATCGGAAGAAGGAGATCATCATTTTCACGATCACGAAGCCGAAGATACCGAACTGTACGAAATCTTCGCTCTGTTACCAGAACCGGGTAGTAAAACGTCTGTTTATAGGTACTGGGATAAGCACTGCAGAGAAAACGAACAACGTTGGTACGACGAACGTATAGTGGGAGCTAAACGATTCAATTGCGACTTGTTGCCTACCGATACTTATTTGAAACCTAAAACCAAACGTAAAATGGGCCCTGATTTCTTGAAAAAGAGGGCAGAGAAAATGTTGAAGAAAAGCGGTAGTGTTAGTAGTGATAGTGATGATAATCGAGAACTAGAAGAAGAAGAAAATTACGATAGCAAAGTTTTTGTAAAGCCTAAACAACCACAATCTCGTAAACGTTCAATGTCTGTAAGTAGTAGTAGTAGTGTAGAATCCAAAAAGTCTAAAACTATTAGGAAAAACGAATCATCATCATCATCATCTAAGAAAACGCCTAAAAAACAATCGATGCCACAGGTATCTACTAACGCTCCTGTAAAATCATCTCAGCAGCAACAATCGTCCGTTAGTAGTGAAACTGTTGATTCTATAGTGAAACGTAAATTATTCGACGATAGTAAGAAGAAGAGCAGCAATGACAGTGACAACGAAGATGTATATACGTGGTTCAAATGATGATGTGTGTATGTGTAATAAAATCATTCATGTTTTATATCTTTTTAGATGAAATACATAAACGGAATGATGATGGTTGCTTGATTCTTATGAATCGAACAGCTTTTTGTTCCAAACTTGTATATTCAGCTTTTCAAACCAAAAAAAATTTGTGTTTCTTGTTCATTTCATCATTGTATATATATGTAACGTTAAAATATGACGAGATTATACACCATTTCAATGATTTTTGATAGTTTTTGTTACTAGAATCCCGTAATTTATGACGATCAACACTGATTTCTCTTGTTTAAATTAGCGTAGAACAAGGGTATGCTATTATCTAAATATGCCCTGGTCGTATAAAATCGTAATCTAGCAGTAGTTGTACGATTTGTACGATTCGTCAACGTATACAAGGTTTTTGGATACCAGGATACAGTGAAATCCGTATTTAGTATTCCGTGTCTTATATTGTACAAAACGTAACTAGACGAAGGGTTTATACTCGTTTCGGTCATGCATCTCATAGAGTTGATTATTTGCATTCTTCTGTATAGATCATCATCATTATCCATCTTTATAACTGATGTTGAGAATATTAGTAGTAGTAGTAGTAGTAGTAGTAGTAGTAGTAGTAGTAGTAGTAGTAGTAGTAGTAGTAGTAGTAGTA
>JBCJKE010489195.1:0-13075 GCA_039654525.1 Melibe bucephala | reverse complement strand
GGGGGGGGGGTTTGTTGTTTCATTTTTGAGTGTGTGGTTTTTGGAGGTTTGTTTTGTTGTTTTGTTGTTTTGGTTTTTGGACAGAGAGGAAACAGATGTTTGAAGTTAAGACGATAATAATGCCTAATTAGAAGAATGAAGGGGAAAAGCACATTTCAGAGTAAGTATGAGGGGGTTGCTTCATTTTTCAGGCAGTGGTTTTTGGAGGTTTGTTTGTTGTTGTTGTTTTTTTTACAGAGAGGAAACAGATGTTTGAAGTTAAGACGATAATAATGCATAATTAGAAGAATGAAGGGGAAAAGCACATTTCAGAGACTATGTACATCTATTTTTTTTAATTTCTGAAAGAAAGTGACTGACAGCTGTGGGATGATTATATGTAATTTAAAATCAGTGTTTTTAGATATGTATCAAGGACAAATCACTAAATGTATGAGTATGACCATGACTGCTCACTGAATTCATCTGACAGAAGGTCTTGTAAACAATTAAGACTTAGTTGAAGAGGACATTTTGATTCAAGGGTAATTTTGTGAAATAATTAGTGGCACAACAATGAAAACCAAAACCAAAACACTTTTGTGAGTGGAATTGAAAGAAATGGCTTCAAACCACCTCTTCAACCATCATAAATTAATGTCATCTTAAATTAATGAAAAGAATTCTAAATTTGACAAGAGACAGAATTCATCAAGTAATTCTCTTTTCCAAAACATGGACAAACATTTATATAAACTTAGACTTAGATTCAGAAATCATACACATATGTCCATTCTCTCATTTATCTGAATGTCCATCACATTTAGAACCTGCTCAAAATTACGTTTTTGGCACATGACTGAGCTGAAGACAATGGAGGAAATGTTTGCACAGTGAGAAAACCTGATAATTAAAATTAATTTTAATTTTGATATACCAAAGTTAAAAAAAATATTTTTCACAAAAATTATCATGAAGCTATCCAATTGGTTCTGATGAAGCCCATTTTGTTTATTAGCTTCTACTTCTATCATGTTATGATAAAGATGAAGAGAACATAAAATGTGTATCCTATGTTAGCAGAGATCTCAAGATACTTGACTACAGCTCAATTATGATATAATAATAAATAATAATGTGATGAAATCTTAATCAGCAGTTGAAGAAATTTTATACAATTGTAATTGCCCAATGGTGATGGTAAAAGACTCAAGAAATGGAAAACAAAAGACATGTTTACCGGTATTGAAAGTTTAGAAAGTTTTACTTTCATTAAGTCTCATCAATATTCAATGTTAACAACAATTTAAAGGGAAATTATTAAAACATCCATACAAAAGGGAATGTATATTCCAGAGGAGAGATAACTTTACAATAATTATCATTCACATGCTTAATTGAAGGTGTTGAGAAAAATCTGAGTTCATCGCACAGAAGTAAAAATTGATTACACAAGTTTCAGACATTTAGATATTGTAATTATAGTCTGGTGGAAAATAATGATTATCTACATTGCTATGGTAATTTAACTGACTGGTAGCAAGTCAAATCTTGTAGAAACCATTTACAACAGGACCAGACCATATATTATGAGAAAATATAAGACAACAATAGAATGAATAGAGAATGGACAATTAGAACATTTACAAACACAGAAGAGGAAAATCTTAACAAATAAATTGATATACAGAACATCTCAGGAAACACCACTATCTCTCTTATTATTTTAGAACATGGATGGTGCTTTTTCAGACACATATTGAAGAGATATAGAAATAATTACAAACAAAAGGAAAGCCTATTTTGCCAAAAGTGGGAAACTATTTCATGTTAGACCCCTCATAATACAGTCCACAAAGACATCTCCTGACTTAAAGATAAAGTGATATTTTAAAACAGATGGAGATTTTGAAGATCTCAGATCTATTACCCAGCACAGGAATCTAAATATTATTGAATAAATGATATAAGACTTATCCTGAATTCAAGATAAAGTGACATTTAAAACTGTTGAAGGTTTTGAAGATCTCAGATCTATAACCCAGCACAAGGAACAATTGAAGGGCATTAATTCACACACAAAACAAGGAAAGCTGCTTAGATGTCTCAGTCAGAAGACTAAGATGTGAAAAGTTTTAACATTCAGTCAGTATGTCATGCATGCACAGATATAACTTGGATTTGGCTGTTTAGTGTTTACCAGGAATATACAGGTGTGTGCACGGATGTATATTTAGCATGAATGCCAGAAGGCAAAAAAGCACTCTTTCATCTTTTGTAATTTTGATAACAAAATTCACAGTGAACAAGAAGATATTGATAATTGCAAAAGTAAAAGTGAAATTGGTTAATTATTATAATGTACTATGAAGATTGTAGTAAAACAGAATTTTCACAAAAAAATGGATACAAATTTACTTGTTGAAATGTGTTTAAAGTGTGGTAAGAATGCTTTTTTTCATGTAGCAGGAATTTCCCCTTGCAATAGTTAACATGGAAATCGCAGAGTCAGTCTGACAGCTTCCAACAGTTGATGGCAAAAGTCTGAAGTTATTTGGGCAGTGCTACAAGGCATTTTCTCTTTCAGTAGTAGGAGTTAAAATGGATTACAGATTTATGATAGATCATTGGCCACATGGTTATCATTGGTACATGTATTGATATGATTTTATTGATGTATGGAACATGTGTATGAATGATTTATTCTCGACAGGATTGTTTGTTTCATAAAATCTACAATGTGATATAATATAGTCTATATAGTCTACTAATTTATTGGTAATAAATGTAAACCAAAAACAATATTATTTTTATTGAGAATAATGGGGAAAGGAACTCATGAAATACATAGTATGGAAATGAATTCAACGAGATTATCTTGAAAATCTCATTTTTTAAGTTTTATGCTTAATTGCATAAAACATTAACTATATGTGTGTGACTGATGATGAAAAACCCCCTCCCAAAAACCCAACGTTATTAGGACTTTCTGTTGGAACAAAAATAAATGATAGTTAATTAAGGAAGTAAAAAGAAAAAAACAGAGCATCCTCAATGAGTTGAAGAAAATGGTAACACTTCAAATCACCCTTGGAACTGCAAATTATATTAATTCTTTGACGATACGATCTAAAAAAAAAATATTGGAAAACAAACAAGTCATGTCAAAATGAATTTCCCAATAAAAGTCTACGAGAAAATCTGTTGTAAAAGCAGAACTACAGAGAATGTTAAGAATGTTGGACCCTTATTAAACTTACCAAAATAACAGCTTAAAACAGACTGACAATTGATGTAGGCCTAGATAAGGAGTGTTTCTTGGCACTGTTTCTAGCTCTTCCTATAATAACACATATTTGGAAGGACACTTGAAAGACTTAGATTCATTACAAACACAAATGAATGTGCTTATGCAGTTAGTATGCTGATAAATGGTGCTATATTGTGTATGAAAACATGCATTGAATCACACATAAATATTTTAAATTACATGTGAAAGCAATTACTATCTTGCAAAAAATGTAGGTGCTGAAATGATAAATTGATGAAGCATGTGCTGTGAAAACATATTTTGAAGAAAAACCCCAAAACAACAACATTCATTTCTCTGTGCACCTAAGTAAAAGGATTATAAATACTGGAAAAAAAAATTTAATTAATGTCTTCAAGTTGTTCTAAATGACTTTGTAACGTGTTGAACATAGAATAGTCTCATATATGATAATAATCAACATTTCCGGGATCTTATGAATAATTTTGTATCACCCGTTATCAATGCATGTAGTATGGTAGAAAACAGGATATCATTTTTCATGTTTGAAAATTGTTTTTAACTATTTTTCCTTTCATTCATGGCGATAATCTGGTGATTCATTGTAGATTATTTAAATTGTAGGACTTTGGGTATAATTTTATTTGTTTAATATCATAGCAAATTGCTTATTTTTCCAATAATCGTCAAGAACAAAATAATTTTTAACCAACAAAATAATATCAACTTCTAATTTTGCTTTTTATTTGTTGAATGATTGTACTTCGAGTGGTGAAATGAATGTCATTGGCAATGGCATAAGATTTCATTCAGTTAAAAAAAAACAAAATAGAACCTACATCCTACCAGCAGCCTCTCATACTATGACCTTCCACCATAAAAACAGCAAAACCAAACTTAACATCTTAGAAAAACACCCAACAAAAACAAGGTCTCCCCCTCTCCCTTTCCCCGAAAACAACAACAAAAACAAAACAAAACAACAACCCAAAAAGCAACCAAAACCCAAGATGAAACAAACATAACAAATAAACAAAAACAAAAACAACCAACAACAATGGTTTAATGTTAATTGCTTGCTTGATGATCTATCCACCACAATCTCTTGCTTTTGTTGGTGTGTTGAGTGTGTGTACAGAAATCTACTTAAAATAGTTATGAGTGTGAATATGCACCTGCACTCCATGCTTTCAACTCCTGGTATCGTCTCATCAGGTCTTTCTGCAATTTCTTAACCTGCGTTTTTGGGATTAATGAAGGTATTAATGACATGATAATAGCTGCCGTAATAAGTTCCCATAAAGTTATAATAGGAAGCATTGAACAATTGGTGTTGTTCATACTTAATTACTTCAACAATATAAATATAAGGATAAGGATAAGAGATCTTCACTTGTCACAACAAGGAAATATGAAAATCACTCTAATAGTACATCGAATATGATACAACATCTAATGAAAATAACACTCCAATTAAAAAGATAGAAAAGATAATCACATAATCACATAGAAAAAAAAAAGTGCAGTGCATTTAGTGAGATCAAAGAAAGGGGAGTTAATATCAATAATTTCAGTTCTTTATACAGTGTTTGTAAGAATGGCAATCTGCTCCAGGTTTAGTTATGTCTCTATTCATTTAAATTTACTTCATTGTCGTATTGAAATAAAAATTATCTCACTTTGCTAGCTTCATCTTAGTTAATAATGATAAAATGAGATATTTTTTTTCTGCTGAAATACAATTATCAAATTATGTTGAAGAAAAAACAATGATGAATTATTTTAATTTGTTTTTCAGCATGAAATAATGAAATGTTAGATGTAAAATCTTAAAATTAGTAAAGCCAGTTTCAATAAATAATGCTTAAGGATAATTGAAAGTTGACAAAATTTTAGAAGGGTAAATTTTAAAGATAATACAATGAAACCACACAGACAAACAGATCAAATGTGAAATTTACACAACAAAGACACTGGGTGTAAGTCTGAAGACATTCCTTTTTTTTTCTTCTTTCATACAAATCGTGGACTTAGATTAATAAGGTTCTCACTACCCTATTTGACACAATAGAGATGGAACCTTATTAATCTTTGGCCGTGAGGTCTAATTTTCTACAGGAGTATTTTGCTAAACAAAATCAACAATAGGGCAAACAGAGTAATTGCTATAGGTACTTCAATACTAAGAAAAAATACCCTAATATAGCTACAGTTTAATGTTGACAATTTTTTCAAATTTATTTACAATATTTAAAGCCGCTGTGTTATAAGATCATATAAGTACAAACAGATAGCTACACTGAATCTGTCTCATGGTCTTTAACAAGACAACAAAGATAAACTCCAACTAAAGAAAACACACAGAACACACACACACACACACACACAAAACATAAAAACAAAAAAAACCTATTGGAAAATCCATCAATTTGGTTTTCTTGTTATTAATCAAAGTTAGAAGCCTTCATATAAATAACTTCAATTACAAAATATCTATGCCTTAATAAGAGGATCTTATAGAGCTAAAACTAATCTAGTTGATATACATGATAGTCTTCAATAATCAAGAGGAGTAGTGAACAGATTGGACCATACCAAGAAGATGCTCAATAAAAGAATCCCACAATGCAACAACCACCGCAAGCAAATGGGAGTTCAAAACGTACTGATGTATACAAATATATACATGATATGATAGATAATTTTGAAAGCTTACTATCTCGAGTTCTCTTCTAGCAATTTCCATTTCTTGTTGTGGACTTCCTTTGGGCTGTTTTCGTCTCTCAACCATACTAGAAGTATGATCTTTTATTCTCTTCTCTAATTCCCTGATGCGAGCTTGTCTGATGATTATATCAAATAATCAATTAATAGCTCTGGCCGTAAGCATGTTTTGTATTTTTACATTTTTATACTGATATATGTTTAGGATTCTTAAGCATTTTTTTAAAAGTTCAGTTTAAACAATTACAACTGTATTTGTTATCATGATGAATTGTGAATATAAAAAAGCATATTTATACATACACACATACAGACACATACACAAACAGACAGACACACACACACACACGTACATGTAAAATGCCAAATTTAACAAAAGGCTTGCTTGAGTTTTGAATTCACATACATGTAGGCTGTATATGTATGTAAATGCATTTACTTGTATGTAATTGCCTTTACCTGATTTACAATTTAATCAACAAGTAAATCATTCACAGGAGATAGGGAAGAAATGGATAACTTACTTTTCCATCTCTATTCTTTGTTTTGTTGCAGGTGACAGCGATCTCTGTTGTTTCAATTCTTTTTCCCTTTGTTCATCTTCCTATTTTCACACAAAAAAGTACACCAAAAACATTTTAAAATCCTTATATTGAGGAAGATAATGCAGTCCAATGCCAAGCATTTCACATTGACCATTCACATTAAAAGTGTCAGATAAATGAGCATGACAAACAAGAGATTTTGTTTGATGATCCACCTCAACTGAGACTCAAAGAATTTTTGCCATCACAACAAGATGAGAAAAAGAACTAAACATTTAGTTTGCTGCCTTGAAAGCTACTATTTCAATTGCATATATTATGCACCATCATCTCAAGAACAATATAGATAAGACTAGAGTAACTATGAAATAAATAAAAATCTTGGTTGTACCAGATACTTTGTTCTGCCTTGAGGCAGATGATGCTGTACTTATGCATGTAGTACAGTTGGCTTATATGCTTGTGTATTATTATGATGCTCATACTTACATATTCTGTTATATAGAAATCCATTTTTGTAAGCAAAGCGTTCTTTTAAACGGCGTTTTTATAAGCGGCAACCATTGTACTATGGGACAAAGTAGGACAAATTTAAGAATTTACAAGACCAACATCCAAGCAGTTCTGATGTATGGATTAGAAACATAGTAGATGACTAAGGGGGATGAAAGAAGGCCCTTTTCTAGGAATGTTTCCAGCATTGTCAATAGTTTTCTTCACTATATTGTATTGAAAGCCAAGCTCATGTCAATGCCCAACATTGAAAATTCCTCTTTAAAAATATGTAAAGTATGGTTTATAATGACAAGATCTACGACACATTGTATTGCTAAAGTTCATGCCCTATTATGAATAAATGACATATGAACAAGAAGGAAATTGTACCAAGAGGGGGACAATTTCCACCAAAGTCTCTGTAAAGCTGCATATATGGGACCTCTGCTTTTTTCCCATCAAATTTCTAGAAAATCTTGGCATCTTTTCTGTACCAAAGGCTAGCCAGATTAAAGATTTAGGAGATATTTCTATTTTTACTTTGTATTGTATTTGTCTATTGTTGTTGAGCAGAATGATTTTCTGTTTGTTAAGCTATTGTAAGTTTATTGTTCATGAACTAGTTCTCTTTTTGATATATCCTCAAGATTTTTTTTTTTTTTTCAAAAGCTCTCCAGAAGTGTTATGTTTAATATTCATTCCTAAGAGCAAGACTTTGGTCCTTTAAAGCCTTGAATTAAGACCAGTTCATGTACCTAATGTACCTCTCCCTGAACAAGTCTCATCCTTTCTATAAATTGGAAGTCCCATCAGCATAGTTTGACTTAGAGGTGTTCACGCCTTCCATTATACCAACCATGAAATTATATCCTTTAAGATATTTTAGATATAGTAATTATAGTATGTGTTGGACAATAAGAGAAGTGAAAGTAATTTGAAACACTAAAAAAAATAAATCCCCCCCACCCCCCCCTCCCCACCAAAACATAACATATCTAACATAAAGAGAGAAAAATAATTGGTTTATCCATCCTTGCTTTTCCTACAGGTTCTTGTGGTTAAACATGCTTTATAAAACAGTCAAAAGAAACTTTTAAATGATCACATAACTTGATGAGCTTCTCATGGGATTCTTCTTCACCTTTCTCCTCTCTCCCAACACAAACATACACATATATACACTCAAACAAATATCTTTAAATAAGATTCACTGAAAGTAAAAGTCAACAAATCTTTGGTCTCCACTTTGAGTTGAGTTCAATGTTATTTGCTTCTTATTCTTAATTTTTGCAATATTCTATGAGCACCTCATGTTTATTTTCAATCATTTTTTTTATTTTATTGTCTGTCCTCAGCGAAATTATCAAGTGTAATTTTATTACTTTGAGAAATGTAAAAATGTTACCAACCCTTTGCCTCTCCTCCTTAGTTAGCACCTTCATCATTTCTTTTTCAATAGCAAAAGGGGCTTGCTCACCAGGCTCCTGATAATCTGAAAAAAAAAGTATCAAAGCTAGTGATAAAGTCTCTCTCCTGTCAAAAAGCATTTTACCGAAAGCTTTTTATTATGTTTTAATCCTAGTTCAAAGATGATTTTTGGTGTATGACGTAGTACCACAATTTTGATGTTTTAAACGTAAGGTCATATTCATGATCCATTTTCCTGGGGCAGAGTAAGTACCAAACATTTTTATGAGGTAGGATTGAAATCAGTGAAAACAGAAAGAAAAAAAAAAAGAAAGAAAAAAGTAAAGCCAGTGAAGCCTAACATATAGGGAGCATTCAAATGTAATTTACTCTTAAAAAAAGCAGTATCCCATTCAATCTCAATCCATTTCATTAACTATTTATTCAATCATGATGATTTATTATTACATGTAATACACATTTATTGTTTTCAACATTCATTGATGACTTCATTAAAGGTAAAAAAAAAATGTTACTTACCTTCGCCAGGCAGCATGCGTTGTTGATATTTCTTTCGTTGTAGCACCTTAGCCTCCTCTCTCCAGTTTTTTAAATGCGCATCATCTCTGTGATGCAGAAAATGCAGAATGTTTTTAAATGTATGATCAAGGTATGAAATCAACATTAATCAGAGTATTCAGTTTTATTATCTGTTTCATTAATTACAGTAGTAGCATATTCTAAGTATCTAAGTGAAATATTCTCCATCCTGTTGAGCAATTGTGTTGGAAGATTTATTTCCATTTTCTTTTTATATTTAACAAACTCAAAATGACATTCCATAAAATATATGTTGTAAAATTAGAGACAATTGCCATCTATCTGTCACCTGCAAAAATATGACAGTCTTTCATAATACAATGAAGTAAATTAAAATTGTTAAACTAAAGTTAATTACTTTTTATTTGGCACCTACAACATGATGGTCTTTCATGATACAATGAACAAAAAATTAAAGATATACCAATGATAGAAGATTTCTTTACAATTACATGGCGCATGGTTACATTCAAGATAAAACACATCGACTATGCTCTCATTAACTATCTTAATTCAATGTTTCATTAGAAGCTTTCCAGTGATACTCACTTTCGCCTTTGTAAGATTGCATCTGTTTTTTCCTTCAACTCCTTGACTCTTGCAAGCTGCTTTTCCTCATTCATCTTGTAGACAATAAAATCTTGTGAAGGAGGCGCAGGATAAGGATTCAACTTCCATTGCATTTTACTCACCTTTTGCTTTTTCCTGGTGAAGAATTTTCTCATTAAAATAGATAGACTTCTTTCACAAATGAATGTAAAAAGTTAACCATTTCATTCAGAAAACATTTGAATTAGAAATCACATCAATGCTCAAAATACAAAAGTAAATACCAAGTTTGAAAAAAAAAAAGTGAAAGCTTAAATATAACAGAAAGATAACAAGAATTAAACTTCAAATATTGTTATCAAACACTTTAAGAGATTAAAATACAACTATTTTATTTGTGAAACTGCAGAAAAAAAAAACTTCCACAAAGACTTGAATTTATGCATAAAAAAATGTAAAAATCTTGGATGTTCTTCCACCTAATATATTTATTTCCTCAAGGCATTCTTGAAAAAGCTGATGAAGTCTTCGGATGATTGAAAAGAATTCCTGTTGTATAATTTAGCACGCTTAATTCGAAGACTGCTGATGGGGTAACACTTGTGACACCAATAGCCATATCTGAATTTAAGACATTTAGACAAATTATAGTAAATTTTAAAGTGTTCATTGTCTACAGTCTTGAAAAGAGAGGACAGGAAATTTTAGTTGATATGCATATACATGTATTATTGACTGCCTATGACTTATTGAAAAAAAGGTGTCCCAATTATTATCTCAATATGAATAGATCTTGATGGTATTTGAACCCCCCCCAAAAAAAAAACAAAAACAAAAAAACAAAACAACAACAACAAAACCAAACAAAACAAAACAAACAACAACAACAAAAAACAACAACAACAAAAAACAAACAAACAACAAAAGAACAAAAAAAACAACAACAAACAAAACAAACAAAAAACAAATACAAAACAAAAACTCCCACAACACACACAAAAACCACCCAAAAACAAAAAACAAGCAACCGCCCCATAAAAAAAAGAAAAGAAAAATTCTTTGAAAACCCAGCAAAAAAAGAAAACTAAAAAAAGAAAAGAAAAGAAGAAATAAGAAAGTGGAAAAGAAAAAAAAATCTTCCCTCTTAAGTTTCTTACCTTTCTACAAGGCCAAGGGCACCAGCTTTCTTTAGTCTCTCAATATGATTGACTCTGTTTTCCTTGTAGCTTGCAGGTCGATGTAGCTCTGCAGATTTTGTCCCAAAGCTGGACATGTTAGTGTTCCCATTTGCAAGTTTTTGAGTTGACTCAGCTGAGTTACTTTTTTGGGCTTGTCGTCGTTTCGCTAGGTCCATCATGCTGGCAGTTGTATTCCAGTCATCAGAACTTGCACTGACATGTTCAAATCCATCTGGTACGTCTTCACTGAGGTTCAGATCTGAAAACATGATTGATAAAGTGAAAATGATATGGTTGATGGAGAAAATATGAATCAAAATAACAAGAATAAAATTATCTTACTTTTAAGTCAAAACAACATCAGAATATATGGTTGAATGAGCAATAAGAATCACTAGCCCTGCGCGATTCAACGAAATAAATAATTAAAGACATTGAAATTTACCTTTTGTTAAATCACTGAAGCTTGTAATATTTATTGCATCACTGAAGCTGGTTATATTTATTAAATCACTGAAGCTTGTCATTTATTTTAGTAAGATGGGTGTTTAGACCAAGATTAAGAGTTGTGGATAAAAGAACATTAGTAGACAAATTCAGTTACCTAAATCTGCCATGTTGGCTGTGTTTTTAGCATCAATCATTGAGACTAAAAATGACAAGATATGTCTGGTTCCCCTTTCGATGACATCTTGTGGGGGAAATTCTATGGGGTTGTTTGCAATGTTGAGCCCATGCAAACTCTTGACTAGACCTTCACCAATAAGGTAAAATAAAAGGAAAAAAAAGAAGAAAAGAATTAGAATTTCAATCATATTTCATGATAGCAGGTATACATTTCATTTATTGGAAAACTGGTAACATGGGGAAAAATATGACTTACACTGAATATCAAGGAGAAACATATTTTACAAGTCAAGTACAAACACAAGAGATACAACTTAAAATACAAAATATTGGACACATCAAATTGTAACAAGTGTGTCCTCATTTCATGAGAAATAAATTACAAAGGCCTACACTATAGCAGAATTTTTGCTTGATTATACAAATCCGTTTCAATTATGATTATATGTACTAGTGGTAGTCTCTCACCTAATTCCAAAGGGAGATTACGAATGTTATTTCCTTCAAGAAGGAGATTACGAAGGCAAGAATGTGAGGCCAAATAAACTGATGGTATTCGACTTAGAAGATTGTTTCTCAGATCAAGCCACCGTAACTTAGGAAAACACTTGAAGAATTCATCTGGCAGAAATGCAATGTTATTCCCTTCCAAATATATGTACTGAAATAAAATGTAATGAAACATGAGAAACAGTTTAAATTATATTCAACAATTTCATATGAGCATCTAGAGCTATATTTTAAAGAAAAGTGTGGCTACAAATACTATGTGAGAGAAGAGAGCTTGCATAAATCATAAATAATTGGATATGTGCTTCATATATATACTTAAATGACAATGGTCTTTCATTTTTATAGCATGTGAAAATGGAATTTAAGACTAATATACACTTTTGTCCTATTTAAAGAGAAAAAAAAATCTACTTCTTTCTCTGCTGGTATTTATAGAAATCATTTCATGTAACACCACTTTAGCGAAGAAAAAAATGTAGGCCCCTACTCCTTTCTCTGCAAAATTTATAGAAACAATTTCATGTCACACTAGATACATTGTAAAGAAGCTTTACACTATAGTAGTGCAACATGAAATGATTGTTATCAATTTTGCAGAGAAAGAAGTAGATTTTATTTCCTTTGCAAATGGGACCAGAGTGTGTATTATTCTAATGTACATTATTCTAATGTACATAATATATGTACATTGTAGAGAATGTTATATGTGAATAAGGCCATGGCTCGGTGGTGGTATATTGTTATACAACGATGTATAAGGATAGATCTAATGCCTTGAGGGTAGAAAAGCTACAGAAGATCCATGCCAACAATATTTGGGACCATATCAAACTGAGTCAATGAGTAATTTACTGAACTGATGTGTTTTGAGTTGATTTCAGCCTTAATCTAAAATTACAGTTTGTGATTCCATTGATAGAAGGGCAAAGAATGAGATATGGGGTGCTACAAAGCAAGCATTACGCTTCTCATGGGTCATCCTAGCTTTATCTGGAAAAGTATTTTTTATGGTGTGATCAGAGAACCACAAGGCTTATAGATTTCTACACATCATAACATACCCTTTCAAATCAAGTAGTCTGAAATGCAAAAGGGGACATAAATCACCTCGACCTGACAAACTTCATCCTTACATTCTAAAAAACTTGGCAGAGCAGCTAGTAATACCCCTAACCAAGATATTTAAC
>JBCJKE010489084.1:0-13076 GCA_039654525.1 Melibe bucephala | reverse complement strand
TAGTAAGATTCAGAAAACACACGTAGGCCTACAATGTGCCCGTATAGCTTAAAATCATGTTTGCAACAACTGGACACAGGATATCATTAGATAGATAGAGATCTATGACTAATTTAAGTTAGGCGGATCACCAATCACCACCGTCTAGAATTACATATTTGTAAATTGTCTCTCGCAAAGCATAAGGGGCGCACGCCAGCAAAGCGTGCCTATCCCCTCCCCCCTTCCCATGCTAAGGGCCAGCCCGTGGCGGCCATCTTTACTAGATGCAATGTACTAGTGCTACCTAGTATTGCATGTTTGTTTGTTGATTCAAATCCATTTTGTAAGTGTAACTGTGTCTGTATAAGTGTTTAGGGTGGACACGGTGTAGGCACTAGGAAAGACTCCCACAACAGTTGCACAACAATGAGTTCTGTCGGTCTGGAAATGACTGGTTCATTACTTCAGTCGTAAATAAGAGGGAAAAAGATTTCTTGTGCAAGAAAAGGAGTTTGTTACAGCCGTCAGTTCATTATCGAATGTTCACTAAATGTGTCAAAATATTATTGACACAAAGAGAGAAAAAAGTGGGCAAAGAAATGGGTTCTTTATTTCTGTCAATTCATTTCAAGTGTGTTCTTTATAAGTGTGTTTTTCAGTATCATTTACTTCTGCTCTCACTAATTCACAGACAAATACATCCATGCTTCCATTCTTTGTCTGTTCTATGTACCCTTTTACTCTGAAATTGTAGGATACTAAATTTAAACGCTGAAACTAATCTTTCCATATATTTTTTTCAAAAAAAGAAAAAAAAACGTGTCTATGAATCAGCTGACTAATATTGCACTAAACCAATTTGACTTACTTGCGGGCATGTCCCTCAATTGCAACAGAACAACGATCTTCAATGTCCGTCCATTTCAGGTCAGGATCATAAACAGGTTGAGTTGGACTTCGGCGTTTACGAGCTCCTGGAGATATTTGCTTCAGGGTTTCAACATCGTTGAAGATAACAGCAGAACCACCACTGGCTGTTGGTATTACATCTCCCTGGAATACAAACAACCAAGTAGGAAGACTTCTTAAAAAAATTATCTGTTTGCTTTTTTCCCTCTCTCCTCAGCCATCATTTGTCTTAAACAGGCTACATGTATAATACTACATGTATCAAGTCTTTATATTTGTATCAATAAAAAAAAACCGGCATCATCAATATTCTATAAGTAGTAATTCATGAATGAAAATGCACAGATTCTTACAAGTATTTTACTCCATTGACAATTCAAAACTCTAGGAATCATTCTTTAAAAATCACAAATAACAAGAAATATCAAACAGTGTTGAATTAAGTGCACAAACTAATAATAATACTGTACTAAAAGTAAAGACTTTAAACTTTTTTCTTTACTTTACTTATTTTACTGGTACCAACAGACATTAAATAACACCTCTCTTGGCTTTTGATTGGAGAGTAAATTATGTCTAGAAGCCATCAGGGTTTGTTGTTTTTTTTCACAGAATGTAACAAGGCAACAAAATCTTACCTTTACTAACTTGGTAACGAGTTCATCACCCGAATTTTGTTCTTGATGTGTCAAAACATATTTGGAAACAGATTTGGTGTCTTTGACATCAAGTTTAGACACAGATTTTTTCTTTACCATTTTTGGTTGGAGAAGAGTGTCTGATAAGGAAAGAAATGATTATCAAATGAGAAATGAACCAGACAAGTTAGAGGGTTATCATGACTTACAAAATGCTACTTAAACCTAAGTTTGCAATCTTCATGTTGACATAACTAGCTTCATTCAATAAAGAAAGATGGGCTTTATAACTTTTGGTATCACTTTCTGAGGGTTTAAGCAACAATGTGTATCAGCTAAATGCATCTAAAAGGCATCAATAATAGCAGCTTAGAGACGAGATCTGTTCATCATACAAAGAAATAGTAGCAAACTGTTATCGCATAGTCCAAATAATTGCACCATGCATCCAGCTTTCAAAATAAACACAAATCTTGGAAGGGAGGAATACCCATCAAATCTTAAGATTGTTTACCATAATACATTCCTTATGAAATATGTGGATGAGTTAACTATCCAGCGTCTGGTATGTAAACATGATGACTTAGCAAATAAATCAGCTATCAATAGATTTATTGTAAAACTCTGAGAAATAACGAGTTTGACGGGTTTAACCCTATTAACTCGCTATTTCCGAGTTTTCGCTTTTCCCAAGCAGCCTAAAATTAAATGTAGTCAAAAGGAAGGAAAAGAGGGAACATTTAGCAACAAGACCTTTGTATGTGTGTTTGTACACACTATGTGTGGTCATGTTTAATGTATGCAAATGCATACAATACGGCCGACTGGGTTAAGATAGACAAGATCTAGATCTAGGTGATTTGGATTCTGCGGAATCAATACACTATGTAGGCCTACATTAGTTTTAGTTTTAGTAACACTTTTACCCTTTGCAGGCCTAGCCTGCTAATACTCTCTGGTAATACTCGCTGTTTCCAAGTTGACCTCTTTTTTCATACTCATGCTTATTTTATCAATTCAAATAAGGGGGAAAAAACAGGGATCTAGATTTTACTCGCTACTTCCAAGCCCTCGCTATGTCCGAATGTCTAACTTTCATGTTCTACTGTACTGAAAGGTGCTGTGAAAATTTCTTTACTTTGAATATCTGAATATCATAAAAATAAATTCAGATTGACTTTAGAATAAAATACAGTAGAGTCCACTTGTAACGAGTCCTCCAACTATTCTAGAACCCCATTTTCCCCCCTTCTTTTTGTAAATAAAATACTGCTATAGCGCAATCAGACAGACATGCGAGTCGGCTATAGCGGAATATTGCTGCTATATTGAATATAGACCAATAAAATAAAACGTTGCTGAGAACCTTGGTGATCTAGGCTTAGCGAAACAAAGTTTAGAAAGGGAGAGCCCACATGTGTCAACAGTGACTGAAAAAGGGAGAGGGACGGTTGTAGCAAGCGCAGACAAGCAGCATGCATCGCATGCCAACCGTGCCCCTCACTCTCACTTCTCCGTGCAGGAGTGGATAGGTCACAGTCACAGTGCTGTAAGGGCAAGCACACAGTCTACACTGCAGGACCCTGATAGGCCATGGTGTGGATGTGGGGGAACAACACAGCAGGCGACTTAGCCTAGGTCTAGATCTAGCCTAGAATAATCTTTCTCTTTTTGATTGCCAACGCCGAACTGTCAATATCGCTAGCGCCAGAGAAAAGAACTAAACAAACTTGATTTGATTTTTATGATGGCGTCCAAATCAACTGGTGATAACAAAAAGAAATAAACGAACACCACTCATAGATTAGGCGTACTTTATTATTCCCTTGAATTTTTCACTGGATCCCTTATAACGAGAATCCTGCTATAACGGCTTTTTCGCGCCAGTCCCTTCTTCTTGTTATAACAGGATTCTACTGTAAAAGAGTTCAATAGAAACAGCAATCATTTTTAACAAATGATAAAGCTCAGGTGGGATATCACATAAATACCTAGGATTACAAGTCGACAGACAATTAAACTCGACTTATAACTTATAATTGCTCCTATCTCCTCAACAAAATAAATCAAAAGACTTTGCTTTCAAATAAAATTAAAAAGCTTTCTGTTGGACTCATAGCAGTTTTATAAACTGAGAGAGATCATACTCCTTCCCTGTGTTACTGCCTGAGATGGAAATGCAGCAACAACAGACATTGTAAAAATTTGACAAAATAATTAGAAAGTTTAACAATATACGAAAGAGAGTTTGTGAATATGACACATCTTCTTATAAAAGCAAATTGCACAATCAACTCATTGTAGAATTGTAGACAATATTTTCATTTCAAATGTAAGAAGGGGAGATATGAGAAATCATTCATGCCATTTTCTGTTTAACTTTTGTTGCTTTAACTTTAAGTAAATGCGACCTATCCAATGCTTAACATATATCTAGATCTATATTTTATGTCATCATGAATTGTGCTGTTTCAATTGTCACTGCCAATTGCTTGTTTGCTTTGCTTTTGAGCCATGATATTGTTTCTTTTTGTTTTTGCATGATTTTTACCCTGACACATCATCAAAGGTTTTAAAAATAATTCAAAATAGGCATTTCACTTTCTAAAGTGTCGTGTCTTTTCAGGTGACCAAAATTGTCAAAATTGAAAATAGTGACATAGAAGTTGTAAACAAATCCAATTACTTGGGATCAATGATATACAACGATGGTGACATAAGCCAGGAGACTAAAAGACAGTGGTTAATGGCTCTCAACCATATGAAACAAATGAAAAACCTTTGGCAAGGAACAAACAGAAGCAAAAACAAAAATACTTACAACGTGCATCTATCCGATAGCCACCTATGATTGCAAGGCATGGTCCATCAGCACTAGTTTAGAGGCAATAACAATTAGCTTTGAACTGAATTGTTAATGGAAAATTTTGAAAATACCATGGGTCCAAAAAAGAACCAATCAATCAGTATTAGATGAACTAAATATGAAAATAACTGGATTATTACACCAATACATAGAAGAAAATGGACCTTTTTCGGTCACCTGAAAGGACACAAGCCTTGAGAGAACCATTTTCAGAGGATGCCATATACAAGAGGAAGGAGTAGACCAAAGAGAAAATGGAGCAACGGCATCCAGGAACACCTGCACATAGATATAACCAAGGCAGGGAAGATGGCTCAAGAGAGAGACAAATACAGGATGGCTGTAATTAAGATTGTATCCCAGAAGGGATGCAGCCACATAGAGAAAGATATGTTGAGAGAGGAAAATTAAATCTATGAAAATACACATTGCACAAACAACTCCACAGAATCAACAAATCTGAGCTGATATGACAAAAACTGATATTGGCTTGTTGGAACCTTTAAAATGCTAGCTTTTGTAGCCAATACAAGCATCTACACACACACATACACACCAACCTACACACATTTACACGCACAATGACACTGTGACAGCCAGTGAGATCACACTCACACCTATGTCCAAGTCATTCATTAAAGCACTGTGAAACGACGCGTTGACTTTCCCTGTCTTTAACGTACTTGTAATAATTGTGCTTCCACATTTGTATTAATCGTGTTTCCACACTTTATACGTTTTTTGGAGAAAAGGCAAAGAAAGACAGGGGAATTCTGTACTACTATTTGAGTATATTTTAACCAAGTAAAAGTGGCAAGGCACAGAAAAGTATTGCTGTCATTGTGATTGCCAACAATTATCAAAGCCATGTATGAGTGCTCAGCGATGTATTACACGATGCACTGCCTTAAAAAGGGCAGCTTTTGGGGTGTTTGAAACACCCATGGGATTGGCATGTTTGCATCCTTCATCTCTACAATTAAATTCAAGATCTAGATTGAAGAAAAAGGGATCATAATTAAGATTATTAGCTTCTTCTAGATGTAGATCTAGATCTCTCTATAAAAATACAGGGTTGCAGGATCTCTAAAAACACACAGGATTGCTGGATCTCTCTAAAAATATACAGGGTTGCTGGATCCCTGTAAAAATATACAGGGCTGCTGGATCTCTTGATACAGTGGAGTCCACCTTAGATAAACCATTTATACGATCCTGTTTTCTTTCGTCTTATTTACGTCAACTAAACAAAGCTTGGTTTATATAAACACAATTCACACTGTGTCCGTTTAAAATAAACTTTACTTGTCACCATAACATCTCCCTTCCCCCTTTTGCGTAACACCAACGTTGATTTGCTCTGACCTACTTGCTAAGCACACAGTGCTACACCTAGCCTAATTACTAACAGTAACCATACCCTAGAAGACAGTTATCGCAAACCCGGTGGGAGGGAGGCTACACACCGGTGTGTTACTGTAGCACATGTGCAGATAGGCCTATGCTGCCCGAGGTCATTAAATTTAATTGACTTGCACATCAATTCTCCCTCAATAGCTCAACGCAACATCACATACTCAGTGATCACTTCTCGCCATCCCTAACCCTCGTCTCGCTTTGTTGCATTGCAAAACACATGCATTGGCATAGGCTAGGCCTAGGCCTCTCAGTCTCTTCTCCACCCAATCGGTTGTCTACTGTATCCCCTCACGTGATCCAGACCAGCTTTTCCATACAATACAATGTAATTTTCAAGATCGGATAAATATGCTTGTTATATAATAATCATATCGCATATTAGTAAAAGATACTTTAAAAAATATTTCCGTCCAATTATGTTTGCATTTTTGCTCTTACAATGTACCATTTCCTTTACCTGGTTAGCTTGGTTATTAACTAAAACACTGACCTGATCTACCTTGCAACCAACAGAACCCTCAACAAAACTGTCGTGCTGACCTTTCAGTATTTCATCTACGCACCAGTATAGAGTCAACCCAAAAATAGTCTGCGATGACTATAAATACATGCACAGCCTTTCAGTTAGAATCATTTTTTAATCGTATCAGAATGACTGCTTGATTTGATGATATATATTGTATGTAACATAGCATAACACTTATCACCATCTTCTGCTGAACTGAACCACCTTCTTGTCTAGATTTTTATTTTGCTTGGGTGTTGTGAAAGGATCATTTGCCTCGTTATTTGGGGGGTTAATGACACCAAAATTGATAAATTGTGGAAGAAAAAACATTAATTGAGCTACCTCAAAATGAGTCACTGAGGAGAAAAAGTTCATTCAAACCACGACTCTATGGTAGTTTTTTGCAAATGTACAATGACAAACTCAAAATAAACAAATTGTCCTTTTCCGCCTTACTTGTGTCAATATTAGAAACAGGCTTGTGATCCAGCCATACTTCAGTGCTTCCTGAGGATTTTGATCTGCGATGGTAGCGTGGGTTCACAACAGGTTGTCTCTGATAAAGGAAAGATATCAAAAATAGTTACAGAGAACATTTTGAATGACTAGCTAAAAACAAACAAAATGGATAGAAAGCCTTCATCTGTATTTATTACTTACTGATTTTGAAGAAGTGGGTGTCAATCCAACCTGACTAATGTTAGGATTGGACTTTGCTGGTGCGATACGACTTCCTGTTCTTGACTGAAGTCTTGAGCTTGCAGCAGCTCTGGTGGCAGCAGCACGAGCCGATGAAGCAACAGTGCTTGACCTAACAGAGGATGATGAATCTGTTTCTGACCTATGGATGTAAAAAGGACCAAAAAATAAGATTTTCAGTCAGTAGGAATATGCCACTACAGGGCAATGGTCACTGAAGCAGATAATCTCAATATTATCCACCCACGCGGGGCAAATAGTACTAGCACTATTGGCCCCATGTGGGCAGATAAATGCTGCCTCTAAAAGATGGCATTTATATAGCACTTTCCCCCACAGATTGCAAGCTCAAAGCACTTAAAGACATTTTACCCCCCCAGAAGACCATTTCATTCCAGCACCTTCTCAACTCTCTGGAGAGCATAAAAAGCAGAGCTGCCTGTTAGGCACATCATGTTAACATACTGACAAGATCTTTCACAGCCTATAGCCAGGTACTCATTCACAACTGAGTCAAGTGAGATAAGCAGAGTAAAGTGTCTTACCTAAGGACACAACGCTAATGAACCGTGGTTTTTGGAGCAGACACCCAAGCCGTCACCCACCTGAACAGTGACCATGGTCAATGCTGCTTGACTCAACTCATTGTCTAGTTAAGCTCACCGCTGAGCCATCAACGCCTCACATGGGCGGATAGTGCTGCCACTGAGTCTCGGGGCAAATAGTTATAGCATTATTTGCCCCATGGGGCCGAATAGGCCTAGTACTATTTGCCCAATTGGCTAGTATGCCCTATGCAGGCAGAGAGTACCAGCACTGCCCACTTTGAGCCAATGATGCAATAGATCCTAAAACAAGCTAGATTTATTTACCTATGTAGACCAAAAATTTGCCAAATAGGGGGGGTCATAGGCCTAATTGAGTTATATCAAACACAGACAATGTTGTGGGCAAATGATAACAAACTCAAAATCTCATTTAAGAAAATAATACTAAATCTACACATTGCCTTTGAGCAAATAATAGCAAACTCAAATACTTTGGGAGATATCATTTCTGGGGGTGGGGGAATAGATTTGATTTTTTTTTTTAAATTGAAAAAGGCAAAAGTAACAAAAAAAATTGAGATTAGCATAGCACGAGCCAAATCAATGTTCATCAAATGAAATGATTTTTTTTTTTTTATGTCAACAGACATTTCACTAGATCTCAGACTTAGAGCCATCAACCTCTATGTATATTCATTACTCCTCTACAGCGACATAACATGGACTCTCTATGTAGAATCAAACAAGAAGCCCTTGAGATATGGATATTCCGGCATCAAGCTAGCCCAGGATCGTGTGACTTGGAGAAGCGTGGCAAGTCGACCCCAGAATGGCCCTCCACAGCCGGAATGACAATGAGACCAAGACTAGCGCACTCCTCATGCTTGATGACATTGAAAATTGAGGAATTTGGGTTTCAAATATTGCCAAACCTACCATGTATTCTTGATTAAACAACAGGCATTTTTACATCCCAAATATTAAATAAAGACCTGAACAACAAAATTTTTAACTGGTGGTGGCGTCATTGATGTGATTGAAAGACTTTGTTTCCCCTGAAAGGTACTTCCAGTCATCAATATCATTGGCAAAAATGTGCTCCAAGTGACGGTGACTAAAGAAGAGATAAATGTCCAACACCAAATTTCAATTTGTAGTGACATTCCTTCTTATGCAGGTAAAATGTCATAGACTGCCTCCAATAACTACACAGTAATATACATAACCACATAATCACTGTATACAAACACATACTGAATCACAGTGATATCCACAAGCATTCTAAAATCGTCCCACAATTCTATGATAAATAATGCAATGCTCTATACATTTGAATTGAGTCTATCATTCGAGATGTCCTTCAAAGTTTCATTTCTTGGCATACATAACAATAAAAATTCATGGCTCAGCACTGAAATGCATCATGTCACCATTGTGCTGATAAAACTTATCATTGATGGGCTAAGATGCCTCAGTAAATTTCGGTAAATTTCCTTTGTCCTAGGGCAATACAGTACATTGACAGGCTCCCAAATAGCATGCAAGTAATTGCAATAACATTTTCATGAAAAATGGTTCAGACCATCCTCTAGGCTGACAAAACATACAATTAACTACCACAATAAAATACAACAAATACTCAAATAAAATAAAAATCCTTCTCAGAGAACTCTAAAATTGGACATGACATGCCTTGAGATATAGGATTAAAAATTCAAAACTACTACATCGACCACATGTACTTTTCCTTTCTCCTTCCCCTCTCTGTGAGCACATTTTCTTAGATTACATGCTATATCAGTGCTATTCATTATTAGAAAAAACATACTGGATGACTAATTTCAAGAAGAAGAAAAAAGTTCCATATACTCTTTCTCAGTTGCTTAAACCTTACAAGATAATTAACTGATATAATCTAACCTTGCAGATTGTATAGAAGCAGGTGTTGTGTAGGTTCTAGGTTTGGGCAAAGGTACTGGGGGAGCTCTCCCTCTTAATCGAGGGGTGTCTATGCCATCATTAACAATATCTCGCAGCATCTCCAGTTTCCTGTCCCTCTCACCAAGTCGATTCTCTGCCTCTATTTCATACTGCTGCTTTGCCTTCATCTGCACAGACACAAGGAAAGGGGGAAAGGAAAGGGGGGAAAAAAAAGAAAAGAAAGATAGAAAAGATAAATTTGTTTGTTCAAATAATGAATATATGGAAAATATTTACATTAAAGTCTGATCTTGCTCAGGAGCCTGAAGTTTGTAGGTAAGAAAGAATTCAGATGTTTTTTTGCTGTTGTTGTTGTTGTTGTTGTTGTATGAATTAATCTATTGCATCTTTAATAAGTTGAAATTTATTTTATCGCTTGGTCATTTATTTTAGTGGCATAATTGTGTTGCTTGTTTCTCCTGAAATCAATTATCATTTCCTTTGTTTTGTTTGTATTCATATGTAAATAATATGTATCGCACCATTTAACAAAGCTGTCAAGTTCAGATCTAGATACTGCATCATTATTGTTATCTCTTTCTCTCTCTCTTATTCATGGCATATCCTTCCTGGACATAGCCTCCCTTCGCACCTGTCCTGAGCTGTTCTGCCACATTCTGTTGGTGAACATTTCATCCACTGGCACATGTCATGTTCCTTGTAGAACTTTGCTGAACCCCTGATATTCTCAGTAAGTTGAGTATCAACAATGTCCGTCAGAGGATTCTTTTTTGATAAATAAGAGATAGACATTCAATCAGTTGCTCTTAGATGGTACCTAACAGTCTAAATTTTGACATCCATGTTTGTTTTAGATGTAGTGCAAATATTCCCCATTTCACTAAGCATTAACTCCACAATCGCTCCATGAAAGCAGGACAGTGCAGTTTTTGTAGCTATAACCAGATTTCTGCAGGAACTCTCCTCCTCCACCTGTCAATTCTTTTGCCCTTGGTCTCAGTGGGCAGTTCCTTGTCTATTTGAAATCTACTCCTTACCTCTTGCTCGAACATCACAACTGATGTTAGGAAAAACACTGCCAAACTTGAGCATGTTGGTGAAGGAGACAGTTGTTCCTCTGGCCTCTGGGTCCAACCAGGTAAGAGGTTTCAATGCTGGGTAGTTTACTAGAATTTTGAGAAGACGAGCTTTCCCTGCAAAGCCTTCCTTTCAAAATGGATTCAAATTGAATCTGACTTCTTTTCATTTAGTAGCTTCTTGGTTTCACCAACAAACATTAAAGAAGAGAGATGAAGCCTCTTGTCCTCAACATTCAGCGATTTCAGCTTCTTCACCCCTTGTTTCAAAAATTTGGTAAGTAGAACCTCCTGTTGGTAGTTAAGCAAATTAAATCTTGGGTTTTTTGCTCTAGAAAAACTTCACATATTTATCTAATGTAGGTAGCACTGAAGAATAGAAGTTGATGGTGAGAGTTTGAAACAGTGGAAACACAATGGCGACAAAATTGCTGAAAGTAGGTCGGATGAACACCCCGCTAACGAGTCATTCATATTTTTCTCTTCTCCAGCAAGTTAATAATTTTTAAGATTCCCAGGTAGGCAAAAAGCCGGAACTTGGACTGATCAAAGGCCACGCAGATTTAAATTGATCGGTTGTGCAGAATTCTGATTCTACTCAGGAGATTCTCAGCCCTACAAAGAATTGAATTTACGTCTGAATCAGAGGTTGTTAAAATCATCCTACAGCAGGGTTTTTTATTGTAAAAGCTTCACAGTAAGATGAATGTCCTCTCATGTTGCTGAAATCACCAAACGAAAAATTAGTGAAGTGAATAGACTAAATTTGTTATCAATTGCTTACAAATTCGAAATCCATTACTGTTGTTTATGACAGAATATTTGAAAGTATAAACCGATTTATATTGCCTCATTTCTCTTAAAACTGAATGTTTTCACGTTTTCAGTGTTTACTTAGCACTTACCAGATTTTTTTCCCAAGCTTCATTGTTCATTTGCAAACGGGTCTTATAGTCAGATTTGAGTCTTTCTTTGTCAGTCTTTTCAACATGAATTTTCCATGCTTTATCTTGCACCTGGAGGAAACGACATGAATAAGGTATCTCAAAGAATAAAAAACATATCAACCAGGCCAGTCAGTGGCAAGTATAAAAATTGCATGAAGTGTTCTTATGGGGGGAAAAATGTATGGATATCAGACACTGTATCATGCTATATGTTATAATAGTGGTCTTACCTTAAATGTTAGGGTTGATTTATTTGATAAAAACAAATTTTATGATCATTAATCTATACCCTCTTAACTTAACTGCGATTGCTGTTTTTCTTTCATTCGACTTAAGTATATACATGTATAATTATAATAATAATTCTTACCTTTTACTCCTTGGGTAAAGCAAATGAGAAAATTTATCGAAATTAGGATTTAAAAAAATGGGTGACTTGTCATCAACTCAGGACAAACAATCAATGTTGGGTTCACATTTACAAAAGATCATGAAAAATAATATTCAGTCTTTCAGGCATCCATAGAGTAGACAGGGTATAGAGAATGCAAAGAGTAGTAAAACCTATGGAATTAGTTTATGGGATAACCATATCAATTTCCAAATCTACAATCTACTCAAACAGTTACACAGAGGATAAAACAGTAGAATGTCTCTGCATAGATCTATCTATTCAATCTCATGTGTATGGAGGCAGGGAGTAGATCTCTCGCAGTTGCAAAGGATGGTAAAAGTGCACAAGGGTAGGCCTATCCAAAGAGGCATGGGGTAATGATCCCAAGTTACATAATCTATTCCTTAGGAATAATACTGTAAATGTGTAGAATCTGCTGGTAGTAATTGTGCCTAAAGCCTTCTTCTGTAGATTCTAAACCCCATTTAATAATATAATCTGATAATTGTCGAAAGAAGGAATATCCATTCTCAGTTGTTTGCTTAGGCCAGAACCAGCAACTACAGTCAATGAAAACCTTGGGTATTTTGGATGAGGCAGATCTAAATAGACCTTGAATAATATAAACACCTACAGAGATCACAAATTATAGTGATGGCTACCCCATCAGCGATTAAATCTAGTCTAAAAATCTCAAGTCGAAGAATTATCAGTGAGTAGTTTCATTTCACAGTCTTATCGTTGAGCCCTTATCAGACTCTAGGAGTCTGAGGAGGGTTGAATGGGCGGCTGACTGTAACAAATTTTGCTCAGCCCAGGCTCAAGCCTGAAATGTCACAAGGGCCCCAAAAAGGATTAAGAACACTCCATTTTTTGATCATCATAAGTATTATATTTTAACTCTCTCTCCGCCACACTTCAAATGAATTCTTAGTCTTATTTAGCGACGCCCTTCATCATACGTGCCAGCCACTAAATATTTTAGCAATGAAAATTTTTAAGAGATATAAACTCAGATTTTCGATCAGCCTCATTGCCTTGAAAATTGCAAGACATAGACAAATATATTTTTTTTTAGCAAAAGGGAATAAAAAGTTATATATATATATATATATATATATATATATATATATATAAAGCAAGAGTAAA
>JBCJKE010488973.1:0-13079 GCA_039654525.1 Melibe bucephala | reverse complement strand
GTTGCATGGTCGCCAAGACACGAGGGTGATAAAAGCCTGATAGAGAGGGTGCAAAGTCGTGCACCCAAAAGCGTACCTTGTTTGAAGGAACTTTTGTGTGAGCAAAAACTGAAAAAGCTCAATCTTCCCAGTATGGAATAGAGACAGATGAGAGCATACCTTGTTGATGCATATAAATATACACGTGACTTTTTCCAATTAACCAAGACCTTCTTAAGAAAGACACATTTGACGTTAGTAGGGCTCACCATTTTAAATTGTTTAAGCTAAGATGTAGTTTGAGCCTATGGCAGTACTTCTTCTTACTTAGAGTTGCGATTTGTTGGAATGTACAGTTATGAACTGTTGTTGACTCCACAGCAAAAGAGGCCTTTAAAACAGATTTTACCCTTACATGGTACATAATAAAATTGCCGTAAGTCCGTCCAATAATACTGATCTGCGGTTGAGTCGTGCTTGTTACATGGCTGACTCTCATGTCACTTCTTCATCGAAATCATAAATATATTATAGTCATGGCGCATTGTTGTACATTTTTATGTGGTTATTGGTGTAAAGTTTGGTAAAGTAACGGAACAGGACTTGGTCCCGTAAATGTCAGGTCGTGTGGGGACTAAGACATAAAAATATCGTTCCTGGAGTTTCAGATTTGCGAAACGAACAAAAGTCAGCATGAGGTGCTACATTAGTTGACGTTGTTCAGAAGCATTAATATCTTATGTAGAACCCCACAAATCATGGGAGTCTATGAGATCCCTAGATAAACGTAGTACCTGTGGTATCTGGCTGCTGCACTCTTCGTGGTATCACTGCCCCTCACCCAACCCCCAATCCTACAGTAATCTCTCACGTGCTCTCCCCAAGCGCCAATCCCAGAGACCGCGTCTCAGCAGCAGGCATGCTAAACAATGGTGAGGGCTTGATATTAACATTAACAAGTCAAATTGGGAAAAGGATTCCACGATACAGGTTACTGGCCAATGTCAATCAAATTCCATCAGCAATAGCTACGTGTTCATGACCAGAACAAGCTTCCAAGATGGAGGACATACATCAACTGTTGTTTAGAATGAAGAGGAACGGGCCACACTGTGACCACACCTATAACTCAATTCTTACCACCTTGGTCGTCGCCCGGAACAAGGACTGTGCCTTCCATTGCTGGCACCAGGACGTACGTGAAAAGTATAGGACCGACTAGTGGACCAAACTCATTACATTTTTGCTCATTGCATTTTTGTCATGAGAAATTTGAGACATTGCAGATCCGAACAGTTCTAGTTGGGCCAGTTAGCATCATCATTGGCTGTTGGAATGTGAGGTCACTGGAAGAAGCTGGATGAAAAGCTGAAGAGGTGACACATGGAACTAGGAGAAAGCCTATGGATCATCCTGGAATCTGTGGAAACATCGGGAAAAACAGGAGGAAAACCTAACTCAGAATACCATAAGCTTTGCTTCAGTAGCAGTGAAGACAAGAATGAGCATGGAGTCGGATTACCTCATTCATAAAGACACAGGGACAGTTATCGCAGCTCAGTCTCTAGGCGCCTCATTCCAATTCATCCGAAGTCCTGGCCTTTTAGCCTAGAAGAATACTTCTATGACCAACCGCAAGAAGTCCTTACGTCAGATGCCAAATAAAGACATCATAAAGTACAGCAGAGATGCAAAGATGGGCGAGGATGCAGGGAAGAACTGGGAGTAAACCAGTGGCCAATAATGCAACTCCCGAGACTAATGAAAGAGGCGTGTTGCCAGAATTGGCCAGTAACAACTGTTAACTTCATAGATATTGGACATATCACATACTTGGGAAGGGGGGGATTCCACAATCTGATTGACTAAGCAATTGACAAACAATGCTTGCCGTAAAGTATGAACATTACAAACCTACAAGTATGATCGTCACACTCCACCTCCAAAGCAGATGCAGTCAGAGAATGACCGAAGAAAGGCAGGTCAACAGTGGTGGATGAAATGCCATCGGAGCTGGTCCAGGTATAAGGAGAGGCCCCGAAAAATACGTTATTAGTCATCTCCAAAAAGATATGGCGGACAAAAGTGCGAACAACAACTTGAACCATGATGCAGTAAAAGCAAAGATTTAAAAGGTATTAAACCTTTTTATGAGAAGAGAGAAAAATATAAAGCATGGCTTATAACTATCTCCATATGGCACTGACGTGTGTTTTATGCAAGCTTATTGAATCCATAAAAAGAGATTGACTTATGATATCTCTTTAAGGAAAAGAATCCCTGCCTTGTCATCAGCACGGCTTCATTTCAAAGCAGTCTTGTAGAAGTAATTGACCTGCTCGTGGTTCTGGACAAGTGAATTCAGTATCGAGATACTGGTATCTCAGTGGATGCAATTAATTCGAATTTTCGGCAATGCTGCATGATCGCCAAGACATTTGGCGGTAAAAGCCTGATAGAAAGTGTGCAAAGCAGTGCGCCCAAAGGAAAGCGTACCTTGTTTGAAGGAACTTTTGTATGAGTAAAACTGAAAAAGCTAAATCTTCCCAGTATGGAATGCAAATGGATGAGAGCAGACCTTATTGGGGTGTATAAATACATGCGTGATTTTTATTCAGTTAACCAAGACCTACTTAAGATAGAGACAACTGGCATTACAAGAGGGTCACCGTTTTAAATTATTTAAGCAAGGATATACTTTGAATCTACGGTAAAACTTCTTCATACTTAAAGTTGCGATTTGGTGGAATGTTCAGCCATCAACCATTGCTTATTCCACATCAAAAGAGGCCTTTAAAACAGATTTTACCCTCACGTAGCGCATAATAAATTGATTGGGAGAATAGACTAGAGAAGCGATTTTGCTAGTCATACACCAGGCCACGCGTTAACTGCAAGCCGTAACTTAGATGAAGAAATCGACTAATTGGTGAACAGTGCCATGATCAAAAGAAAGGCTTAGCACTGGTCTACAATTCCTAAACTTGATACGATATGATATGATAAAGGTCATGGAAGTCTGACTATCTGTGGTAAATTTCTATAGAAACAAATGTTGGGGACTGGTTTTCATGTCCGTCTGATTGTTCTCACGTGGATGTTTCGTTTGGCATTGTCCCATGTCCAATAAATAATAATGATCTGGGGTTTGAAACGTGCATGTGACATGGCTGACTCATGTGACCTTTCTTAGGGCAGTCATGAATATTGTCATGGCGCATTGTAATACATGTGTATGTGGTTGTTGGTGTTACGCTTGGTAAAATTACGGAACAGTAATTTGACCAGTAAAGTGTAGGTCGTTTGGGGACTCTGACTTTAAAAGACCGTCCATGAAGTGTCAGATTTGTGAAACGAACAAAAGTCAGCATGAGATCCCGCATAACTTGACGTTGTTCATAACCATTAATATCTTATGTAGAACCCTACAAACCATGGGAGTCCATGAGACCTCTAGATATACGTAGTGCCTGTGGTATCTGACTGCTGTAATCTTCGTGGTATCACTGCCCATCACCCCCTCCGATAGTAATCTCTCACGTGCTGTCAACAACCGTCACTCCCAGAGAGGGCGTCTCAGTAGCAGGCATGCTAAACCAGGGTGAGGGGGTGATATTAACATTAACACGGCAAAATGGGGGAAGGATATCCATGATGCAGGTTAGCGATTAAAATCAATAAAATTCCATCAGAAACTCAATAGCTGCTACGTATTCATGACCATGACAAGCTGCCACGATGGAAGATTTACATCAAATGTTGTTTGGAATGAAGAGGAATGGGCCACATGATGATTTCAACGACCACCTTGATCGTCGCCAGGAAGAAGGACCGCGCCTTCCATTGCTGGCCACTAGGACCAAAATGAAAAGTATGCGACCAACTGATGGACCAAACTCATTACATTTTTGTCATGTGTGATTTGAGACATTGCAGCTTCGACCAGTTCCACTTGTACAACTCAATTCACCAGTTGACATCATCATTGGGCTTAGGAATTGGGCTGAGGTCACTGGAAGCAGCTGGATGAAAGCAGAAGAGGTCACACACGAAAGGAAGAGATACAGATAGATCGTTCTGGACTCTGTAAACTTTCTGTACAAGTTCGAAAACATTGGAGAAACGCCTTACTCAGAAGTCCATAAGATTTACTGCAGTTGCAGTAAAGACAAGAATGAGCGTGGAGTCGGATTACCTCATTCATAAAGACACAGTGAAATGTATCGGGAGATGCCGACCAGTCTCTAGCCGACTCATTCCAATTGGTCTGAAGACCTGGTCTTTTAGCTTAAAATAAGACTTCTATGACCAATTGCAAGATATCTTAGATCAAATGCCAAGTAAAGACATCATTGTTGTACAAGACAACTGAGATTAAAAGATGGGCGAGGATGCAGGCAAGAACTAGGAGTAAACTAGTGGCCAATGTTGTAACTCTGAGACCAACAAAAGAGGCTTGATGCTAGAATTTGCCAGTTACAACTACCAGAAGGTGTTGAATACAATTGCATCACATTAACTTTATAGACATATGACATAATAAAAACTTGGGGGGGGGGGGGGTTTCCACAATCAGGTTGACTAAGCCACTGCCAATCAATGCTTCTAGTCAAGTATGAACATCACAAACTTACAAGTATGGTAGTCACACTCCACCTTCAAAGAAGATGCAGTCAGAGAATCACCGAAGAAAGGCGGGTCAACAGTAGTGGACAAAATGCCATCGGGGCTAGTCCAAGTATGAGGAGAGGCCACGATAAATACGTTATTCGTCATCTCCAAAAAAGATCTGACGGTAGGAAGGGCGAACAACAACGGACCATGATACAGTAAAACCAAAGATTTAAAGAGGCTAAATCTTTTTACGAGAAGGGAGAAAAATATAAAGCGTGGCTTGTAACTACCACCATGAGGCACTGACGTGTGTTTTATGCAAGCTTGTAGAATCCATAATTCCAGATTGACTTATGATATCTCTCTAAGAAAAAGAACTCCTGCCTTGTCATCAGCACGGCTTCATGTCACAGCACTCGTGTAGAAGTAATTAACTTGTACGCAGTACTGGACAAGTGAAATCAGTGTCGAGATATTGGTATCTGAGTGGATCACATTTATTCGAATTTCTCGGCAATGTTCCATGTCACAGTTCTTATTCCTCTTGGGTGTGGACTACATCATGAGAAGAGCAACTGAAGCTAGAAAAAATGGCCCAAGAAAGGAGGGAGTGGAATGCCTTTGTTGATGGCCCGTGCTCCATGGGGAGCTGAGAGGCAAAGAAGAAGAAGAAACCTGTTTACAAGAAGGGAAAAAAATATAAGGCATGGCGTGAAACTATCACAATTTAGCACTGACGTGTGTTTTATGCCAGCTGATTGAATCCATAATTAGAGACAACTGATGATATATCTCTCAGAAACAGAATTCCTGCCTTGCCATCACACAGACTCATATCAAGGCATTCTTGTAGAAGTAATTAAACTGCTTGCAGTACTAGACAAGTAAAATGAGTATCGAGATACTAGTATATCAGTGGATGCCATTTATTCGAATTTCTCGGCAATGTTGCATGGTTGCCAAGACGTGGGGTTGATAAAAGCCTAATAAAAGTGTGCAAAGCAGTGCGCCCAAAGGAAAGCGTACCTTGTTTGAAGAAACTTTTGTATGAGCAAAAACTGAAAAAGCTCAATCTTCCCATTACCGAATGCAAACGGATGAGAGCAGACCTTATTGAGGTGTATAAATACACGCGTGATTTTTATTCAGTTAACCAAGACTTACGTAGGATACACACATCTAGCATTACAAGAGGGTCACCTTTTTAAATTATTTAAGCAAGGATATACTTTGAATCTACGGTATAACTTCTTCATACTTAAGAATTGCGATTTGGTGGAATGTTCAGACATCACCATTCCTGATTCCACATCGAAAGAGGCCTTTAAAACAGATTTTACCCTCTCATAGCACATAATAAAATTATTGTTAGACTAGACTAGAGAAGCGATCTTGCTAAACATACACCAGTCCACACGTTAACTGCAAGCCATAACTTAGATGAAGAAATCGGCTAATTAGTGAACAGTGCCATGATCAACAGAAAGGCCTAGCACTGGTCTACAATTCCTAAACTTGATACGATATGATATGATAAAGATCATGGAAGTCTCCGACTACCTGTGCTAAATTTCTATGGAAAAAAACGTTGGGGACTGGTTTCCGTGTCCGTCTCAATATTCTCACTCGGATGTTTAGTTTGGCACTGTCCCATGTCCAATAAATAATACTGATCTAGGGTTTGAAACGTGCGTGTGATATGGCTGACTCTCGTGATCTTAGGGCAGTCATGAATATTGTCAAGACGCATTCTTATACATACGTATGTGGTTGTTGGTGTAAAGTTTTGTAATGTAACGGAACAGTAGTTTTGTCCCGTAAATTTCAGGTTGTGTGGGGACTAAGACTTATGAAAGCCGTTCCAGGAGTTTCATATTTTACGAAACGAGCAAAAGCCAGCATGAGGTACCGCATTACTTGACGTTGTTCAGAAGCATTACTATCTTATGTAGAACCCAACGAATCATGGGAGTCTATGAGACCTCTAGATGTACGTAGTACCTGTGGTATCTGGCCGCTCCACTCTCCGTGGTATCACTGCCCCTCACCCTCCTCCCAAAGTAATCTCTCACGTTGCTCTCCCCAACCGCCACTTCAAGAGAGCGCGTCTCGGCAGCAGGCATCCTAAACCAGAGTGAGGGGGTGATATTAACATTAACACGCCAAAATGGGCGAAGGATATCCATGACGCAGGTTAGCGACCAAAATCAATAAAATTCCACCACAACCTCAATAGCTGCTACGTGTTCATGACTATGACAAGCTGCCTCGATGGTGGACATATGTACTGTGGTTTGAACAATAGGAATGGGCCCCATGGGGATTTCAACTACAACATTCGTCGTCGCTCGGAACAAGGACCGCGTCTACCATTGCTGGCCACCGGGAACAAAGTGAAAAGTATGCGACCAACTAGTGCACCAAGCTTATTACATTTTTGTCTTCAGTGATTTGAGACATTGCAGCTTCGAACAGTTCCAGTGGTGAAACTCACTTTACCAGTTGACATCATCATTGGCTTTTGGAATGTGAGGTCACTGGAAGCAGCTGGATAAAAGCTGAAGAAGTGACAGATGAAAGAAGGAGATACCTATGGATCATCCAAGAATCTGTGGAAACGTCGGGAAAACATTGGACAAACACCTAATTCAGAATACCATAAGCTTTAATTCAGTGGCAGTGAAGACAACAATGAGCGTGGAGTCGGATTACCTCATTCATCATGACACATTTATGGTTTTCGTAGGATGCAGATCAGTCTCTAGCCAACTCATTCCAATTCGTCTGAAGGCCTGGCCTTTTAGCCTAAAAGAAGACTTCTATGACCAACTGCAAGACGTCTTTGATCAGAAGCCAAATAAAGACAACGTTGTTGTACAGTACAAGTGAGATGCAAAGATGTGCGACGATACAGGGAAGAACTGGGGAACCAGTGGCCAATTTTACAGCTCCCGAGACTAATGAAAGAGGATTGATGCTAGAATTGGTAAATTACAACTGTTAACATTGTAGATACTGGACATATCACATATAGAGGGATTTCACAATCAGATTGACTAAACCATTGCCAAACAATGGTTCCCGTCAAGTATGAACATCGCAAACTAACAAATATGATCGTCACACTCCACCTCCAAAGACGTAGCAGCAGAGAGACATCGAAGGAAGACAGGTCACCAGGAGTGGACAACACGGCATCGGAGCCGGTCCAGGTGTGACGAGAGGCCATGATAGATACGTTCTTCGTCCTCTACAAAAAGATCTGGCGGACAGAAGGGCCGACAACACTTTGGACCATGATGCAGTAAAAGCAATGATTTAAAAGAGGCTAAACCTTTTTACAAGAAGGGAGAAAAATATAAGGAATGGCTTGTAACTATCACCATGTTGCACTGACATGTTTTAAGCAAGCTTGTAGAATCCATAATTAGAGGTTGACTTATGATCTCTCTCTAAGGAAAAGAATTCCTGCCTTGTCATCAGCACGGCTTCATGTCAAAGCAGTCTTGTAGAAATAATTAACCTGCTCGCAGTACTAGACAAATGAAATCAGTATCGAGATACTGGTATCTAAGTGGATGCCTTTTATTTGAATTTCTCGGCAATGTTGCATGGTCGCCGAGACATGGGGGTGATAAAAGCCTGATTCAAAATATGCAAAGCCGTGCGCCCAAATTAAAACGTACCTTGTTTGAAGCAACTTTTGTATCAGCAAAAACTGGAAAATCCCAATCTTGCCAATACAGAATACAGACAGAAGACAGCAGATCACATTGTGGTGTATAAATATACACGGGACTTTTACGGTTGACCAAGACCTTCTTAAGATAGACACATCTGGCACCTGGTATCTGGCTGCTGCACTCTTAGTGATATCACTGCTCGTCACCCCGTCCCCGCACAGTAATCTCTCACGTGCTGTCCCCAACCGCCACTCCCAGAGACAGCGTCTCAGTAGCAGGCATGCTACACCTGGGTGAGGGGGTGATATTAACAATAACACGGCGAAATGGGTAAAGGATTTCCATGATACATGTTAGCGGCCAAAATCAATAAACTTCCATCAGTAACTCAATAGCTACGTGTTCATGGTCAGCGCAAGCTGAGGGGTCTGTATGAAAGAACAAGACCTATAGAGATGGATTTGAAAAGGAGAAAGTGGAAATGGATAGGCCATACGTTGAGGCAACCAAGGGAAAACATCACCAGAAAAGGCTTGTCTTGGAATCCCCAAGGTAGCAGGGTAGGAGGGAGGCCCCGTATGACATGGAAAAGGGAGACAAAGGCAGAGATGAGAAAACAGAAGAAGACGGGTCCAGGTAGAAAAAATGGCCCAAGACAGGAGGGAGTGGAGAGCCTTTGTTGATGGCCTGTGCTGAGAGGTAGAGAAGAATAAGAAACCTGTTTACAAGAAGGGAGAAAAATGAAAGGCATGGCGTGAAACTATCACAATTTGTCACTGACGTGTGTTTTATGCACGCTTGTTGAAATCATAATTAGAGACAAACTTATGATATCTCTCTGAGAAAACGTCATGTGCAAAAAGATCTGGCGGACAGAAGGGCGGACAACACCTTGGACCACGATGCAGTAAAACTAAAGATTTAAAAAAGGTTAAACCTTTGACTAGAAGGGAGAAAAATATAAGACATGGCTTGTAACTATCGCCATATGGCACTGACGTGTGTTTTACGCCAGCTTGTAGAATCCATAATTTGAGATTGACTTATGGTATCTCTCTAAGAAAAAGAATTCCTGCCTTGCCATCAGCACAGATCCATATCAAAGCAGTCTTTTAGAAGTAATTAAACTGCTCGCAGTACTGGACAAGTGAACTCAGTATCGAAATACTCTTATCTCAGTGGATGCCATTTATTTGAATTTCTCGGCAATGTTGCATGGTCGCCAAGACATGATAAAAGCTGATAGAAAGTGTGCATGGCCGTGTGCCCAAAAGTGTACCTTGTTTTTATGAGCATAAACTGAAAAAGCTCAATCGATTTGGTGGAATGTACCGCCATTAACTATTGATGACTCCACAGCAAAAGGGGCCTTTAAAACAGATTTTACCCTCACATGGCACATAATAAATTTGCTGTGAGACCAGAATAGCGATCTTGCTAATCACAGACTAGTCCATTCGCTAATTACATGCTACGCAAAGCCTAGAAGAAGAAATCGGCTAATTGGTGAACAGTGCCATGATCAAAAGAAAGGCCAAGCACTGGGATACCAATTCCTGAACTTGATACGACATGATAAGATCATTGAAGTCTCCGACTATCTGTGATAAATTTCTGGCGATGACCCGTCCAATACTACTGATCTGCGGTTGAGTCGTGCTCGTTACATGATTGACTCTCATGGCCTTCTTCAGGGCAATCATAAATATATTATAGTCATGGCGCATTGTAATACATTTTATGTGGTTATTGGTGTAAAGTTTGGTAAATTAACGGAACAGTAGTTTTGTCCCGTAGATTTCAGGTCGTGTGAGGACTAAGATTTATAAAGACCATTCCTGGAGTGTCAGATTTGCGAAACGAACAAAAGTCAGCATGAGGTGCCGCATTACTTGACGTTGTTCAGAAGCATTAATATCTTATGTAGAACCCCAGAAAATCATGGGAGTCTATGAGACCTCTATATATATGTAGTACCAATGGTATCTGGCTGCTGCACTCTTCGTGGTATCACTGCCCCTCACCCCCCCCCAATCCCTCAGGAATCTCTCACGTGCTCTTCCCAACCGCCAACCCCAGAGACCTCGTCTCAGCAGGCGTGCTAAACCAGGTTGATAGGGGGATATGAACACGGCAAAACTGTGTAAATGATTTCCACGATGCAGGTCAGCGACGAAAATCAATCGTATTCCATCAGTAACTCAAAAGCTATGTGTTTATGATCAAGACAGGCTGCCACGATGGAGGATTTCCACCAACTGTTGTTTAGAATGAAGAGGAATGGGCTACATGTTGATTTCAACTACCACCTTGGTCGTCGCTTGGAACAAGGACCGCGTTTACCATTGCTGGCCACCGGGGTGAAAAGTACGCGACCAACTAGTGGACCAAACTTATTACATTTTTGTCTCGTGTGATTTGAGACTGCAGCTTCGATCAGTTCACTTTACCAGTTGACATCATCATTGGTCCTTGGAATGTGAGGTCACTGGAAGCAGCTGGATGAAAGCAGAAGAAGTGGCGATCGTAAGGAAGAGATGCCGATAGATCTTCCTGGACTCTGTAAACGTTGGAAAACATAGGAGAGACACCTGACTCAGAAGACCACAAGCTTTACTTTAGTGGCCGTGAAGACAAGAATGAGCGTGGAGTCGGATTACCTCATTCATAAAGACACAGTGAAAGCTAGTTATCGTGGGATGCTGATCAGTCTCTAGCCGACTCATTCCAATTCGTCTGAAGGCCTGGCCATTTAGCCTAAAAGAAGACATCTATGAACAATTGCAAGACGTCTTAGATCAAATGCCAAGTAAAGACATCATTGTTGTACAGGACAACTGAGATTAAAAGATGGGCGAGAGCTAGGAGTAAACTAGTGGCCAATATTGTAACTCTGAGACCAACAAAAGAGGCTTGATGCTAGAATTTGCCCGTTACAACCACTTGAAGGTTGTGAATGCAGTTGATTCACATTAACTATGTTGATATTGGACATATCACATACTTGGAGCTGGATTCCACAAACAGATTGACTAAGCCATTGCCAAGCAATGCTTCTAGTCAAGTATAAACATCGCAAACTTGCAAGTATAATCGTCACACTCCACCTCCAAAGAAGATGCATTCAGCGAATCACCGAAGAAAGGCAGGTCAGCAGGAGTGGACAAAATGCCATCGACGCTGGTCCAGGTATGAGGAGGTCACGATATATACGTTATTCGTGATGTGCAAATAGATCTGGTGGACAAAAGGGCGGACAGCACCTTGGACTATGATGCAGTAAAACTGAAGATTTAAAAGAGGTTAAACCTTGTTATAAGACGAGAGAAGATATAGGCAATGCTTGTAACTATAACCATGTGGCACTGACATGTGTTTTATGCAAGCTTGTAGAATCCATAATTAGCGACAGACTTATGGTATCTCTCTAAGATAAAGAACTCCTATCTTGTCATCAGCACGGCTTCATGTCAAAACAGTCTTGTAGAAGTAATTAACCTGTCTGCGGTATTGGACAAGTGAAATCAGTATCGAGATACTGGTATCTTAGTGGATGCTATTTATTCGAATTTTCCGCAATGTTGCATGTCACAGCTCTTATTCCTCTTGGTTGTGGACTACATCATGAGAAGAGCAACTGAAGGAAACAGAAATGGAATCCAGTGGACTTTACTGAATTAGTTGAATCACTTGGATTTTGCAGACGACATCGCTCTGTTATCCCACAACCAGATGCAGATGCAGGAGAAAACATACCTGGTACATACAGCCTTAAAAAGTCTGGGACTTACAATAAATAAGTACAAGACGAAAATTCTAAGACTGAAAACCAGCAACAATAATGCAATAATTACAAATGGCGAACCACTCCAAGATGTAGACAGCTTTACATACTTAGGGAGCACCATCAACAAAGGAAGAGGAGTAGAAGAAGATGTTAAAACGCATACAGAAGGCCCGCCAAGTATTTCGAAGCTTATACAAAGTCTGGGCGAGGCGGAAAGAACTAAAATAAAGATCTTCAACTCCAATGTAAAGGCTGTAATGATGTAGGGCTCAGAGACATGGAGAACAAACAAGACAACTATTCAGAAACTCCAGTCATTCACCAATAGATGTCTGAGGCGCATTATAAACATACATTGGCCAGACACTATAAGCAGCAGGGGTCTCTATGAAAGAACAAGACCTGTAGAGATAGATTTGAAAAGGAGAATGTGGAGGCAACCAAGGGAAAACATCACCAGAAAAGGCTTGTCTTGGAATCCCCAAGGTAGCAGAGCAAGAGGGAGGCCCCGTATGACATGGAAAAGGGAGACAGAGGCAGAGATGAGAACACAGAAGAAGACATGGGTCCAGGTGGAAAAAATAGCCCAAGACAGAATGGAGCGGAAAGCCTTTGTTGATGGCCTGTGCTCCATGGGGAGCCGAGAGGCAAAGAAGAAGAAGAAACCTGTTTACAAGAAGGAAGAAAAATATACGGTCTGGCGTGAAACCATTACAATTTGACACTGACGTATGTTTTATGCAGGCTTATTGAATCCATAATTAGAGACAACTTATGATATATCTCTAAGAAACAGAATTCCAGCCTCGCCACCAGCACAGATTCATATCAAAGCAGTCTTGTAGAAGTAATTAAGCTGTCTGCAGTACTAGACAAGTGAAGTCAGTATCGAGATACTGGTATCTAAGTGGATGCCATTTATCTGAATTTCTCGGCAATGTTGCATGGTCGCCAAGACACGAGGGTGATAAAAGCCTGATAGAGAGGGTGCAAAGTCGTGCACCCAAAAGCGTACC
>JBCJKE010488862.1:0-13080 GCA_039654525.1 Melibe bucephala | reverse complement strand
TTCATCAATCATTGAAGAATGAATTTGTCAAATGTGAACACACTAGTTTTAAAAATGACCATTCTGCAAACATTTAACTGCAGCTACCCCAAAAAACATGGCACAAGGCAAATAAATGTAAACACACCAGGCGGGGCCGGCACCCAGGAATGGCACCTTTCTACCGGCTAACGGGTTGACCTAATTAGACCACCAGAGGGTTAAATAGAGAATAGATCTAATTCAGTACTCTCAAAATTTTACTACAGTTACAAAACATGTTTTCCCTACATTAAAGAGGGTGTATAAGGGATCTGCATTACCAAAACCAAATCAATCTAGATGATTTAGAAAAAATACAAAATGACTGCAGTCAGATTCATAACCAATAACTTAAATAACTTTACTATAATTACACATCAGGTAACACAAAAATAAACAAATTGCAGTGGACACCTCTCAAACTCAAAGAAAAAGAGCAAAGAGCTATAAATAAGATAACCATCCTCTACAAGGCAATTAATAACCAAGCAATATTGCCACTTGAAACATTTCATGTGAAAAAGAATCATAATAGATCTGGTGTTCAAACGTTTAGATCTACATTGCCATCTTCTAGTGTAGATAGGCCTAGTCATTTATATTCTCATACAAACTTCCTTGTCCTGTCCGGTGTTTTTAGATTATGGAATAAATTGCCAGTTAGCGTAAAGTGCAGTAAAGATACAGAAGATTTTAAACAAAATCTAAAACGTATAACATAAACATATATATATACTAGCTTTAAGCGGCGCATTGGCAATATTGCTCAGTTGACTGAGTCTGCCAGCTTTTATGAAGAAGAAGAAGTAAAAAGTTACGGGAAAACTGCTTGCCAACCATAAACAAATTTCAGTCAGCCATCTTGGAATTTCAAAATTCTCGGAGTCTCTCGGTCTCTTGGCAAAGCTTTAATGATGTGGAATAGTAATAAAATCATTGACAAGTAAATTATAATCAAAACAATAGATTTTTTCCGATAATTACTGAATAAACATCAAGAATCCTTGATATATTCACGTATCGTGTCATCACGAGATTTAAATTTGCTTACGGTTCTATGGCAACGACAACATCCGCTTTAATGGTGGCCATCTACTCGCGAAAGAACTTCGAGGAATAACTATTTTTTTTCGAATTGTGTTTTAGGCCATGGGATTACCAGACGTAAATTAGTTTTAATGTGGGAAGATTGTATTTTATGCGATGGCAACAACCACGTCATCATGTAGAGAGAATGATCATTGATTTAATAATTAGGAAACGTTTGGATCTCCTTGCCGAACTCTTCCTATTTGTTTTATTTTTTATCAGATTCTTTTCAATTTAGATAGATTTAGATCTATCTGACTTGTTGTTTGTTTTTGTTTTTGTTTTCGGCGAGAAAGCACAATGTCTCGCGCTGCAGTTTCTAAAACTCGTGGTGCTGACAAAACCAAGCCTCCGGCATCACAGACCCCTGTTATTGCTCATGAAATCGTCCCAGGAAAGTTCAATGATACTGATTGGTAAGCGGTATTGGAAGATTCACTTCAGCTTTCGAGTTTAGTTTCTGGTTTTTGTTAGGATATTTTTTTCTTCTTCTTTTCTTCATCAAAGCTGACAGACTCTGTCAAACTGAGTATTTTTGTCAACGCGGAGCTCAAAGCTAGCGTGGCTATGCCCCTGGCCACCAGGTATGGCCATACGTAAAAACACTACTCTCTGTCTTTCCTCCCCCCACCCCCTCTCTATCTTTATCTATCTCTTTCTCTCTCATTCTCACTGCAATGCAATTTGCTTTCTTTCTCTGTCTTTCAATCTAGCACCCATCCATAAACACACACACTCACACACGCGCATACACACACATACACGCACACACAGGAATGTGCAGCGTTTTATTGTTCAGTTTAGCCGGTAATCCATCCATCCTATAGTGTCTATTAGTATGTTGTGCCCATAATAAAGTAAGAGATATCACAAAGATCAGCGGCCAGGGAAATTGAAATAGCCTAGCCTGTCGTATGCCTCTGTCTCCGGCGACCGGGGAAATAGCCTGTTCGCTGCTTCGGTCACCAGCAGCCTGGGAAATAGCTTCGAGCTTACACGTTAGTGTTATATGTTTTAGATTTTTTTCTTTAAATCGTCTGCGTCTTTACTGCACTTTGCACTAACTGGCAGTTTATTCCATTATCTAACAGTGCAAGGGAAGTATGAATATAATTGACTTTCTATACTAGAAGATGGTAATGTAAATGTTTGAACACATCGACTCATTGATTATTTTTCATTTGCAATGTTTCAAGTGGTAATATTGGTTGGTTAGTAATTGCCTTGTCGAGGATGGTTATCTAATTTCTAGCTCTTTGCTCTGTGAGATTGCAGTATCCACTGCAATTTGCTCATGTTCATTTTTGATGTGCAGTTATATTTGTTGGTTACGAATCTGCCTGCATTTTTGGGTATTTTTTCTAAATCATCAATGGTTTTGATAATGTGGATCCCATACACACTCTCCGTAATCTAGGAATGGATTCTCTAATATTATGTAGCACTTATCTTTAAAATGTTGAGAGTGTTTACTTGATGTTCTCTTTTATGTTTTCTTTTTGTTAATTTTGTGCATGTATTTTGTTGAGAAATTCTTTATGGTATTACAGTAGTTTACGCAAGAGTGCCCAGTGGTAGGGAAGCAGCTTAACCGGGTACTTAGGTTGAGCAGGCACTCAGGCAATATCAACCCTTTGGCTACCAAGCAGTCTGATTTTCATTATCCATTAATTAGAGTTTTTAAATCTCTTTTAAGTTTACTGTGCATCTGGAAACATGATTGTCATATGTGGATGAAGATCACTGTGCTGAGTTTTATAAATCGCTTTCAAGTTACTAGCCATGCCACCAATTTTTTTTTAAGTTCAAAGACACCCCTGCCCACAGCCAGACAGTGATCATTTTGTCGTGACATGGAGGGACTCAAATGCATTGTGTTGCATAAATCTGTAGAGAGACATTCATTTTAGCCAACCACCTTGTTGACACAAGGCAAAGGCTGTCTCGCATCATTGAACAACTGAGCAGGCCTCTTCATCCAAGTCCAAATCTAGGCCACACCTTTTTAATCGCTTTAACAAATTTAATTGGCTGGACAGTGGACCAGCAAGGGCGGCACTCAGAGTATCCATTTTGATGGTAAAAAGTTGGTTTTGTCAAATTAGCGGACTCTGAGGCAAAACAGGCATTCAGCCGGAGAGCACTCTCTTGAAGGCTACTGTAATCATTAATTCTTTTTTTTTTCAAGTCCATTCAATATGTATATATTCAGTATCTTTTAATTGAAGATTTGTACATTTAAATTAGATCCATTGAAATTGGCCACAATTGTCTGAGAAAATTGTTTTGCATCAAAATCTGTTTTCAAAAAATTATGGTCATAGATGTCTGTTCAGCTACATTATGCTTGTGTTTAGAAATACTGACAGCAAGTGGGATACTTGGTCATTGCTGGATAAGGGATAATATAGCAGATAGAGATTTCAATGAATTTTAAAAAAATATAAGAACACCTATCAATTTTACAGTACATGTAGTATGTGAGTAAAGGAACAGTTACATGTGGCCAGACAGGCTTTTCTATCAACATATTCATCACAAGACTAGGTTGTATAGGTTGTATCTAGTAGTAAATATAATGGTGTCATGAATGCCACATCCTTGTTGTGGTTTGGTGACTTATGTGTTTCAGCAACGTCAGAACTCTGCCAGAGGGAGCTTAGCCTCTTGATAGGGTTACTTAACCAAGACAGATCAAATGATAGAAGCCACACTAAGTCTGGACATGGGTAGATGCTAGATAGTATTCATTATCCTTGGTTAAGTAACCTTTCTTACAAGGGGATCTTTAAAGTAAATCCTCGACTTCCAAGTCTGGGGGACCAACTCAGGGCTGATAAACCAGGCATAAAAAATTTCATGTCACAGGATTGCCAACAAAATACAGGATCAGTTGTCATCTGGGACAAGGACCATGCCTTCTATCTTTAATCAGGATGAAGAAGGGAAATAAGCTACTGATGGATCCAACACTACACCATGTCTCAACAGCATACTTTTAAGATACTGAACCGATCAATCTTCATGGACCTTTTGATTGACAGTGTGGCATCAGCTACCTGTTTCATGCCAAGAAGCTTTCATGCAATTTTGACGTGTTAAACTTTAAACACATTTTAAATGACGATGCCAGTCTTTTACATAAGAATTATTATTATATTGAGTTAGAAATATGAATTTTATTCATCTTGTTGAAGAGATAGTGATTGGCACACTTCACTTAATATTCAGGGTTGTGTGATGTTTGAAATTCATACAAAATTTAAACAAAATGGCCCCTATAAAACACAGTAAACATGGCATGTGTTAACTCACACAATCTTATATGCACTAGATTTTTGTTTTGTTGGACTCAGGTTAGGATAGGGAAGATGGAGCAAAGGTGTTGTGTCTGGAGGATTGTAGGATAAGATGCAACTTTCCTAAACTTTCTTCTTCCTTTTCGTATTCTTCATTTATACAATTTGATTGAGAGTTCTTTTGACATGAATGACTTTAATTTAACTAATTCAAGTGTTTAAGATTTATTTCAAGGCTCTTTGCCATTCACCCATTCACATTGCAAATATTAAAAGACATAAGATATGCATAACTATAATTCCTTGTTAATTTAACATGTGATATGGACCACAGTAATATGATTTTCGTAAAGGAAATAATTAAAGACCATCAACATGTGTGGTATCATAGTCTAGTCGATGAACATTGGAACTCAAGATCAATGGTGAGGTCCCAGGTTTGAATCCCAGTGACCAATGTGATGTTGACTTCTTTGAAGCAGCTCTATTTTCTCACCCCACTCAGGTGACAGTAATAAAAACTAGTTCAATTTAACCAAACAATCCATAGAGAATTTTTAATTCTGATTGTAATGATAATTATTGTATTATGTTTGGTTATCAGGAATTTCATGTTGGATCGCGATGGAGGAGATGAATTTGTCAATGAAATTATGGATGATCTCATGGATCGTACCATGACAGCAATCTATGAAAAGTATATAGAACGACAGTTGCTACCCTTCACAATCACTCAGGCAAAGGATGCAATTATAGAAATTATTGAGGTTTGTATTAAAATTCCTCTAATGAATCAGTTGTTGTTTTGGGGGTTGGGTTGGGTTTTTTTTATTTGACTGTTCCTTTTTTTTTTTTCATTAAATGCATCAAGGTTTGTTGACACAATTTCATTAAACATTTTGAAGCAATCTGGGGAAAAAGCAGGAACTTAAAAAAAACCAAAAAAAAAACCAACCCTTCCTTATCGATTCCACCCCCAATTAATGTCATCAACTCCAGAATGCAGTGATGAAAAATAAGAAATTGAGAAGGAGCTGTGTAAATGTGTACAAAATTGTTTCAATTTACCTCCCATCTTGAGACTTCAGAATTATGTTCTCAATTACTTGTAATAAAGCATTGTTGTTAATGATGAAAAGATATATAAGTTTTACAGCGTATTCTAAAAATAATACCATTGTTGTAATATTTTGATTTTTTATTGTTATTTTTATATTTAGTGGCAATTTTTGGCTAGAGATGAAGGAGAAAATGACATGGACAATGATTTGGGATGGTCTCAGGATGAAGGTAAGGAAAAGAAACATCTGTGTCTATGACATGTTTCATAAAATACAGTCAGACTTCACTCTACCGCCTCTTATTGAACCTTCATTCTCTGCTTACTATCTGTCTTACATCATAGTACAGATTTGACAATATTTAATGGCATTCCTCATTGGTCCCCTTTCACTATAACACCAACACACATACTTACAGATATACATACATACATTCATACATACATACATACATACATACATGTAGGCCTTTTGCATCAATATTGACGATCTTGTAGCAACGTCATTGCTACAACTGGGCTAGTGTTTGTTTTTTAAGAGAAGTATGGGTGTCCAGCCACACTCTCTTCCCCTCTGATTGTTGCCTTTTCTAATTGAACTTAGAGTAATGAACGAGTCAATAAGTCCGAGGTAGGAAAGGTTGTAGGGGTACTGGGTTTGAAAGAGTTGTTGGTAGGAATTGAATTTTGCCAGGGTGGCGGCCGATATGGCCTGCTCTTTTCGATTTTAACCACCAAGGGTTCTTTAACATGCGCAAAGGGACAAGGGACCTCCTAGTTTATCATCCGTCTCCGATGGAACTAGGCACTCCTCTATCCTGCCTACCATAGGACAGGGAGGCGGAAAAAACCTGAAAAACTCAGATTTTTTATTCAAGTCTGCACAGTCGGGAACGAACCCGTGACCTTTGGCTTGGTGGTCAAGTGCCATAACCAAGGCGGGCAATAGGGGTGAATTTTCTTGCCCAAAGAAAAAGCCACATGCCAAAGCGGGGCTCGAACCCGTGATCTCACGGGTTACAGTGCAATTCCTTAACTGCTCGGCCATCTGACCCCCATACATACATACATACATAGCCTACATAGCTACATAGCCTACATACATACATACATACATACATACATACATACATACAGACAGACAGACAGACAGACAGACAGACATACATACATACATGCATACATACATACATACATACATACATACATACATACATATGTACATTAATTTTTAAAAGGAAGAAAAATAAAGTAAGGGTTTCAACAATGTCTGTAGACTAAGTGTTTCTATCAAAGTGCTTTTTTTTTCTCAACATTTTTGTATGTTACGGCCCGTTTAGAGGCTCCAGGGTTGTGATTAGCATTCAAATGTTAGTGGAAATATCTTTGCTTTAAAGATTAATGGGTCATTTATTTTTGCTTTTTATCATTTATTTATTATTTAAAAGAACTTCATGATGTAGATCACTTGAAATGATTTTCAGAGCCAGAACCTGCTGAGACAGACTGCTGGGCTCAGGGTTCAGTACCAAAGAATGAAATACACCTCCCGACCCCAACATTGGAAGAGATTGTTGAAGAACCTGATGAAATTGAGGAAGATGCTGAGAAAGAGTAAGTGTGAACAAGTTATATCTGTTGGTGAATATTGAGCATTTTTGATAAATAACTTAGGTATATAAGGATACTTAGTGAGGAGCCAGTCACATTTCATGGCTTTCACATACTAGTGGCACTGCAGTCATAGAGTTGCTCAGCCTAAGCTTTGTGTACTGTTGCAATGGTCCTAGTGGGGGTAGGGAAATATTTTATTATAGATTTTTTCGAGATCCAAAGTATTGATCTCTCTCTAACTTTTTTTTTTTTTTTTTTTTTTTTTTTTTTTGTACTTATGCCTCCATGTGTCGTTATCTTTTGTATGTCTGTTTAGGAAATAGTGCTGATATATGTCTTACATAATAAGCTGATAGTTGAGAAAACTAATCATCTAAGTCTACAGTTTATTTGATAATGTCCACCAAGTTCATCTTTGTTCTTTCATCTCCCCCTCAAGATCTCTGTTTGCAGAGGTTGACCTTTCTTTCTAAATCCATAAGCTGTTCATCAAAGTAATTTGAGGAACTGCTGATGTTCTTATTTGATAGATCTGGACAATCCTCTTTCCTATGCATATTTTATTGTTAACTGTGATATCAGTGTCATAAATGTCCTTTCTAATATTGATAATTCTGCTTCTCCTCCTCCTCCTCCTCCTCCTCCTCCTCCTCCTCCTCCTCCTCCTCGGACCTCCTCCTCCTCCTCCTCGGACCTCCTCCTCCTCCTCCTCCTCCTCCTTCTTCTTCTTCTTCTGTGGTGTCAGGTGACACATGAGGCAGACACTCGGGAACGCCATTCATCTCTGTTGGCCACCATTTCACTGACTTTGCTGCATGTCCATTCTCATTTCTTCATCTCTCTCTCTCAACAGTCCTTCATGTTTCCATGGGGTGGCTTCTTCTCCTTTGTCCCTGTGGCGTCCATCTCAGAGCGGTCTTTGGGATTGCTAAGGGCTGCATTCTCCATAATGTCCCGACCACTTCCATCTGGGAAGCTTTATTCGTTGATGTTAATGGCTCCATATTTGCATTCTTGAGAAGTTCTTTGTTTGATATCAAATTAGACCATAATATATTTAGGATTCTTCTCAAGTATTTGTTTTGGAAGGTTCCAAGTTTTTGACAAATGTTATCTGTTGTTTTCCATGATTCGGCTCCATAAAAATAAAAGAGAACTGCCAGGATGTTAGTCTTAAAGATTCTCAACTTTATTTTCACAGACTTTCGTGGACTTCCATAGGTTGTTCAAAGTGCCAAAGGCTTTCTTTTCCTTTATTATCCTTTCGTTAATTTCTGTTTGTATATTTCTGTTGTGTGAAATTTTAGAACCCAAATATGTAAAGTTTTGGACATCTTCTACCTCTGACCCATAAATTTTTAAGGTTTCTGTTTGATTGCTATTCATCCTCATAGATTTTGTTTTGACTGTGTTTATTTTAAGAACAATTTTTTGTAGATTTCATGACAGTTCCTTTAAAATTTTTCATGCCTGTAAATCTGTTGGACAGTAGAACAATGTCATCTGCTAAGTTCAGATCGTGAAGTGTTTCAGAAAATGTCCATCTGATTCCTGCCTTTTCTTTTTATACGTTTTCTTTCATTAGCCAATCAATGGCAGAAATGGTGACAATATACAGCCCTATTTGACTCCTGTATCTCTCCTTAAAGCATTTGATATTTCTCGTTTGCATATGACTTTTGCGTTAAAGCTGTGATACAACATTGTGACATTTACAATTTTTTCTGGTATCCCATAGTGCTTCATGATATTCCATAGAGCTAGCTAGTGCAGAATGTCAAATCAATCAAATTGGCATATAGGGTGGCATTCCATTCCTGGCATTGTTCAATTGTCTGGCACAAGGTAAATATATGGTCGTTGCATGATTGACCTTTCCCGAAGCCTACACAAAGGTCAGCTAGTCTTTCTCAGTTGTCGTTCATTTCATTCATATGTGAAGACCTTTTCTTCCCATGTGTCCCTCTCTCAAGTAGTTGTTGTTCCCAGTCTTAGCGTTTAGATCTCCCAGGATGAGTAGATTACCGTATTTTGGGTCTGGTGTATCAACTGTGCCATTTCTTCATAGAACTTATCTTTCTTTTCTAGTCTTTTATCTTCTGGTTGGGGATACATACAATGACTGTAAGCTTGACAAACTTAGAGTTGAATCTTGCCTTCATAAGTCGCTCACCTTTTGGCTTCCATTCTATTAATGTTGGTTTTATCCTTTTAGATAAGAAGAGGCAATGCCGTTTGCATGCAAGTCATCATTTCGGCCAGAGTATAAAATATCATGCCCAGATGCCAGTTTTCTTCCACCTTCTCCCGTCCATCGACATTCACAAATTGCCATAATATCAAGGGAGTATTTGTCCATCTCTTGGTGGGCCTGGTTTAGCTTGCCCATTTGATACAGTGTGCTTACATTCTAAGTGCCGACCAATAGGTGGTGTTTTGGCCTCAGAAGATCTGAAGGGGTCTGGCTAATGGTTTCCTGTTGGATCTAGCCATTATACATCATGGATGCAGGGATCTGGTCTGAAAACCCAGCCGCATTTCTTTGGTGTTGCACTGTCAGTCCATTGGCCTGCACTTCAGCTCTATCCTTGCCTAGAGAGTTTAGAAATCCCGTGTTGGTTTCTGTTGCTGGATATTTTTTCTGGAGGGGAATTGTTGGCAGCTCGTCCATCAGAAAGCAATTGACCTGATACCCTTGTCAGCGCAGGCAAAGACAGAAGAACAACACACCACCCCATATGGCGGTCATGGGCTAACGAATAGCTGCATTCTCGCCACCAAGGACGAGACGTAAGAACTCCCCCATGAGAAGGCACCTCGTCCAACCCCCAGACTTGAAGGACCAGGATTGATTCCCGAGATTCACTGCTAGTTTGGTTGCTATCCAAAGCTGATGAGTCCAGCCCTCCCATGGTTTAGAGTCAGAGTTTTTCATCTCCTAGATTGACTGCCTACCAAGGTTCACGAGTTCCATCTACCCGGGGAGAGGTTTTTTGGCAACTCGATTTGCCCAATGTTTCTTTGGATTTTTGAAGCATTTTAAAAGAGCTGACTTTCACAATTTTCAACCCCACTTCACCTTCCATGACTAACACCACTTTTTGTCCATGACTGCTTATTGGTTATTCACAGCTGTTCACCCATCCACAACCTAGGGACACATCTGGTAGGAGATGGTCGCCCTCTCAAATGATAATTCTGCTATTACAAAGTTATTATTTTAATCTGACCACAAATGAAGAAGTTATTGAGTTTATTGATGCTTCCCCTTTAACTAGTGTATACCATGGTTTATGCTTTAAACCGAGTTCAATTTTGATCAAATTTGATAAATACTTAATTGCTAGCTCCCTCTATATTCTATCTTTCATCAAATTCTTCTTTTTTTTATCTTTCGATCTGCAGAGCATCAGAAGAAGAAGTAAATCAAGAGCCTGCTGAATTAAAAGATATTGTTTCAGATACCGAAGAAACCCCTACTATTGAAGTGGAAGAAGCTAAAGTAGAGAAAAAGTCAAGTGAACCAGCTTCAGGAAAGTCTTCAGTGAGATCTTCTATCAAGAAATTCCGTCCATACAGGGGAAAATTGAAGTCAGCTGGAGTTAGCAAAATTACAGAGTCTTTGGAAGAAACAGAGATGAACATAATTTACAACGAAATCATAGCTTCGCTACCTCCTAGTGAAGAAAAACCAAGTACTCTTCTTAATATGCCAGCTTCCTGTACAAGTATCCTGAAAGTAAGTATTTCTTTTCCTTTTAACTGTCTCCTTTGTTATGCATGTATTCAATCCTCTAAAAGAGCAAATTTAAAAAAAGCAAGAAACAAAAACAAAAACTCCAGCAGAAAAAGCATATTGCCATTTGCTTTGATATTTTAATATGAGTAGTTCATGTGACTTTAAAAAATAATGATTTAGAGAGTCAAGAAGAAGACCCTTCAAAGTGGCCTTTGGCCCAAATATGTGATTTTTTAAATTTAAAATATAAGGAAGGGGTTTTGATATTTTCTACTGTTTTGCATAATAATTGTATGATCCATGACAATGTTAAGTGAATATAAAAAAAAATACATCATAATATTCCTTGTCAGGTACAAACAGGAAGACCACCTGGAAACAAAGATGTTGTTTATGATAATATGGGCAATGTCATAGCAGTTATGAAGCTTGATCCTGAGAAATTGCCTTCACACAAGTACAAATCTTACTTTTATTTTATACCATCATCCCTTTCATCATCAACACCATTATTTTCATTATTATTGTCATTTTTATTATCATCTTTGATATTTTTATGATGTTGTAATTATTATTATTATTATTATTATTATTATTATTATTGTTGTTGTTGTTGTTGTTGTTGGGGGGGGGGGGGGTTGCTGTTGTTGTCTTTGTTGTTGTTTGTGTTATATTTTATTAATCTTTCTTCATTGGGAAAATATTTAGCTTGAAAGATGCCATTGACATTCTTTTATCAAATTACTGAAGGTCATCAATATAATTCATTCTTATAGGATAAGATGGTTCATGTAATTTTTCTTTTGACAGACAGTTGATTTCCATTTCCAGTTATTTTGGAATGGAATTAACTGTTTTGCTTTACAAGAATAACATAATATTATAATAGATTTATTTGTTTTTCCGTATCAGTGCTTATTGGTATGGCAGTAAAAATTGTTGTCCATAATATACATACATACACAACCATGCTGATTCATGGAAACATTGAAAAATTTGACGGGTTTCTTGATGAATATTTACCTTTAAATCATATTTTCATGTTACCTTCTTCGTAATGAAGAAGATATTTACTTTTAAATCATTTTTCCATGTTACATGCCTGGTATACATATTAATTACTTTAATTTCTGTACAAATTATTATTCTACTCATTAATTTCATATTTCAGAATAAATTTGAAATACCATGTTGTAGACCCAGCTGTAGAAGCAGCTCAGGCTAGGCTTGATGCCATGAGAAAAGGAAAATCTACGGGAAGCAAGCTAAGAAAGATACGATCCAACAAGAGTATTGCCTCTGATTCTGTCAGCACAGGTACAACTGAATTCATTCTTTTTCAAGAAGAACAGAGACATTTTTCTTTTTACATCTGAATGGGCTTACTCTGTCATTTAGTCTGTAATTCTTTTTGTTTTTTGTTGTTTTTTTTAAATGATTTTAAGAGAATTGAATTGCAAGTACATCAAGTTCTTATTTTATTTTATGTTCATAATAGTCTAATGTTTTAATAAAGACTGTTTACTTGCAGCTTTGCAGTATATTGCAAATGATGATTAGCAATGGGAGTGGGTAATGGTTATATTTTGCTTTTCAATGTCAATTGTATACGTGTTGTTGATTCATTGGAGGTTTTTAATGGGGGGTTTAGTTTGTTTTTTCTTTTTTGTTTGTTTTTTGTTTTTGTTTAGAAAGGGGGGAGTTATTATTTCGGTTTTGTTTGTTGTTGGAGGGAGGGTTGTTTCATTTTAGTTTTAGTTTTACATTTTCTTTAGGTTTTGATTTGATTTTGTTTGCTTGTTCAATGTTATTTATTATTATTTGTTTGATCATTTGGGGTTGGGTACAGGCTAGTTTTGTTGTCTTTTTTTTGTTTTTATGTGTTTTTGTTTGTTTTTTGTGCTATTTTAGTTAGGTTTTCGTTTGTTTTGTTTGTTTCTTTTGGTTTTTTTATTGTCTCTTATTTATTTTTTTAGAATATAATCACTTTTTGTTTAAGTATTCAGATTTAACATAATTTTAGGAAAGTTATGGGGTCATATGTGTGATTCTTTCCCCCTCTCATTTCATCGTTTGTAGGATCCAAAATGAAAGTAAATCCTGCACACAACACTGTAGCACCACTTCCTCCACCACTGGTAAGATTTTGTCTGTCTCTGAATATTTCTTTTTCCCTCCCCATCTCCCGTTTCTCTCTCTCTCTCTCTCTCTCTCTCTCTCTCTCTCTCTCTCTCTCTCTCTCTCTCTCTCTCTCTCTC